>NDFZ01005416.1:271017-312587 GCA_002192655.3 Mamestra configurata
CCCCCCCCCCCTAGCTTAAATCCTGGGTACGCCCTTGCTCCACTGTCCGTACGTCTGTCCGGCAGTGGGCCGTATGCCGTATCTCATAAACCGTAATATAGGTTTACAGTTCAATGATTCAGTACCCGTAACCATCAACATCAACCAAATCAGTACCAGCATATAAAAAAAAACGTCTTGGACGTGGGCCCTAGACAAGAAATGTGGTTTTCTTTTCAGTTTACGGTACGGAATCTTTCGTGTGCGAGTCCGTAGCGCACTTGGCCAGTTTTATGCACATTCAATCGGTACATTTAAGCCTATTTTTCCAGTCGTTGACAGGTACCAACACAAGATGAAGCATATCAGATTTTCCCGCATCTAACAATGCCATTAATTATGTGATTGAAAAGTTAATTACACCAGCCAGCTGCGTTCACATTCTATACAAACGGCATTGACTTCCCTAAGTACGAGGTAATTTACAATCATACTCAATGCCAATGTATCGTTTGTAGTCACTTAGTTACTTGCACTTGCGTTTCATATACGAGATTGTATTCAAGCTAACGTCACTTCGATGGGTATGTGATACGCTCGACGTAGGTACGCTTGAGGAGGATTCTGAAGTAAAATAAGTACATACTCAAATAGATATTCTATTCAAAATAAAGATTTATATTTCCATGAAATTTTCTCTTAGAAATACTTAGAATATAATCCGACAATTCGTTTCTAATATCACAATCAATACAGTAAGTAGGTACTTACCTTTACCTTTTAATATAGTTCCCTTAATACATGTTGGCATACCTACAACAGGATGCGAATTTGCGATACCTATACATTTCGCGAATTGGTTCAATCAAAGTACTCTTCAGCACTTCGAATTTCGTCCAGATCAATATTGTCATGCACAATTTTATTTGTTTTAAAAACATGTGCCCAGCCGAGGTGAAACATGTAGATACTTAAGCCAACTTATTGTGCGAAGGAACTCAACAAAATACAATACAATCATTCGTTGATTATTTAAACAATCCTAAAAATATATGTCGACATATTTTAAAAACGATCAACTTTTAAAAACCTTATTATTTCTTGTTTTAATAACCACTGCACGCTAAATTCTCCATGCACTGATAACTCAGTCGTTATCGGTCTCTACTTCTGTGTCCAATCAGTCAGTGCAACTTTGGGTGCACGTTGTTTAAGGTGCCGGGCCTATCTAACATAGCATGGCGTTTATTGCTAGCCAGATACCTACTGTTATACCAAATTTACCAACTAACTTAATATTACACCTAAAGTCGCAGAGCGGATAGGTTTAAGTCAAAGGTGGACTGTCCGCATTGTCTCCATTATAAGCATTAATTAGTGTACTACATACAAATCCGTTGAAAATAAGACTTTCTCAAAATGATCTACTTATGAATTATTCTAGGAGCAATGTCTGCCTAATCGTTTAAATACTTCTTTAAGACTAAAATAGAATAATATTGCTCTAGACATTTTTTTCTAAATGAGATGCAAATTAAAGTTAAACTTTTGCTGAAGACTAGAACATGTATACCTTACCAATCATATTACAACGGCACTCAGTATTGAATACTTGTACTTAATTAACATGGTTGCTCAAACGAGCAAATAAATTCTGTTTCACTAGATCGATAACATTGGCTTCACTATATGCATCAATGACCGCCTTAGTAAGACACAGCGACGTTGTGGAGCCGTCAATCTCATCGTCACATAGAGGCCGGTCTTTATTCGCAAACTGAAGCAGATTCTGTTTGATCAACTTGATCAGTTCTTCGCTGCTCATATTCGGCGGTATCTCCAAATTATTGGCTTTATTCTCTAATAAAGTCTTCAAGTCGTAGTCTTCGACGGCGACGGGCGCCGGCTCGTCCTCGCACGTTCGCTGTCGTTTGGCGCGACGAAGCTTGCGTCGGTTGTCAAGATACGCTTTTGCTACTGTGTCTAGTTGCAAAAATAGCACAGACAACGGCGTATCTGCTATATCGTCCTGAAAATATATCGTTTTTTTTTTTTAATTAGAAACCTCGTTACAATAATATAAGGTTTGGATATGTTATGTTCTCTATCAAAATATTTAGGCGAGGTCGGCAAGGGATGTAAAGTTGTTACCCTGACAGATTCTACATCGCATAGCATTAAGACATAGCATCCACGCCACACAATATAATGCATTCTGTAGCTAGGTAGGTAGGGCTTGGGCAAGCAATATTTTTAATCGCGATATATCGATATTCGATATTGATTTTAGAGTATCGAATTCATATCAAATTCGATATATTTTTAATGCCACTCTGGATTCGTATTTAACGTTACTAGCTTGAGTGCTGCCCGCGGCGGGTTAACCACAAAGATATATAATTGTTTGAACTCAATCCAACATCTTTAAAAAATACAATTTTCTTCATGTCTTTTTAAGGATTTATGTTTTGGGAATACGTATGAATAATCATACGAAAACTGACAATATATCGGTATTTTTAACTCGATTATTATTGATACTGTTCACGTGCCCGTCCCTATAGGTAGTAGGTACGTAGTCACGCAGATAAGGAGATAGGGTAGCCAACCGAAACGAAACTAAACTAAATAGCGAAGCCATGTTCGTGCCCAACTAGAACGTCATAAACTTGTAACGCTCTACGTGCCATTAAATAAAATATAATAGTGATTATGTGATAAATAAAATGGCCATGTCCGAATTAGCCTTGCAATCTTAAATGCACGAACGCACAAGATTTCACTCTCGTAGTTTGATGCAGTTGGTTATTTTTGCAAGCAACACAACATCTTGAATACAAGACTTATGTTATCATCACTTCTAAATGTCGTTTCTAAATTTCCGTAAATATAGAATGGCAGTCAAACCCAAACAGCTAATTAAAATCTTGGCCCAAAATCAATGAATTAAAAGACAGGACAGCTTTGGCGCGTAACTTGCGCGTCAAATAGAACCCGCCCTTACAATTATGTGAAAATGCAAATTCACTCATTGATGTTGCGACACGCTCTATTGATCTATGGACGACAATAGATGTGGAGTACATAACTCAGTCAGTCAATGTCACCGCTTCCGCACCGCACCGTGCCTTCGGATATCCTCTAATTAAAAAATAAGGGGCCATTAAATAAATTCCTCTGAGAATCCATGATGTCATTGTTGCAATGCCTTACTGACTCACTTATGATGAGCATGTAGCTAATATTAGATATTATAACATTTGTTACTTATATGTTTGGATAAAGGTCATGGTTTATAATACAAGTATGTTTACTGTTTTGTGTGAATAATTTGGCCAACTCCCAAACGTTTTATATGAAGTTTATGAACATCAGATAAAGTTTATAATATCATTTAATAAGATGCAACAGTGGCCTACTTTGCAGTGGAATGTATTAAATGCACTGGAAAAACCATTTCTTAAGATAGGTTTGCATTTTTGTATAGAAAAAAAATAGATTTTAATTTTATACATTTTAACACAGGTGTTTAAAAAATAGTAATAACAAACATGTCAACCATACTATTGTGTCCACGAATTTGCAAAAGAGACAGAGATTGACCAACATGCACATATTGCTCATCGGATTACTTAATTTAAAAAATATTTTCACGTTTTTTTTATATGTATTGATTATTTAGAACAATAAATTAATATTTTACCCTTAAGGGGATCTAGGAAGGCGAGAACCTGTTTTTTAAATTTGTTTTACGTTAGAGCGAAAATATCAAAATCGATAAATTGGGAGTTATATAGCTACGAGGCAGCGGAGAGGTGCCCGCTCGCCCGCGTGTGTTCTGCCCTTTTTAGTGTGGAACAAACGAGGAACGCGCACCTCTCGCCGCATGACAGTTCTAGGTACTACATAGCACAAATTGTTCATAAGACTTAATGCTTAACATTGCATGACAAAACATATTGACTTACTTCATTTGGATTGACAATCAGTTTAGCAGTTTCTTGTGGCAGGTCTTTACATATTTGTGCTACAAATATTTTGATAAGGGCCTCAGATACTCTGGTCGAACCATCTTTTTCCTGTAAACAAGAAAGAGTAAATACTGTAAGAGGAGATACTGTGTAGGTACTGCTATTATTATTGAAATGTAGTACTTAGCAAATCATAAGTATGGAATGTAAACATTTATAAACTTGAGAAAGCAATCGAAAATTCTAGGCACTTTTCTGTCTAAGAGCACTTGCTATTAAGAAACTTGGGACTTTTTATTTTTTAAATTGAACATACATGAGGCAGCCAGATGTTGAGGGCAATATTCAATGGGTCTACATTCTGCACATAATGCCACCATCCTCGCGGCACCAGCAGAGCATCCCCAGCTGACAGTTCTACTGAGCGACCACCTGTTAATCCTGAAACAACAGAATTCTAATCTTACATATTTTAAGTGTGAAATCAGTTTGAAAAGATTATTTGATATGGTATATCAAACTTTTGAACTAAAATGTGTGTTTAATTGCTATGAAAACGATTAAAGAAAATAAAATAATCTTTATTTCGGATACACAACATCCATATGGGTTATTAAACAAAAGGATCTTTTTTTGGTAATGCATCTGCAAACAATTAACTAACCTAACAAAGGAGAATTTGAATTAAATAATGACTGATCAAAATTCATTTATTACCACTTTTATTTCTAACAGTAGTATATGTAGCAGTAAAGCTCTTCTACAACAGGGTTCAGCCTAAGTTAGCCTGAAAAACTTAGAGAATATAAAAAGGAAGAAAATCCTCACCATTAAAGACATCTAAATTGTTAGGGCAGTAGAAATTCAGTTCACTGTAAACACTTGATTCTTCATAGGGCACTCTGGTGGGCTTCAAACCACCTGTTTCTGGAGGAAACAGTATCCAGCGTTTTCTGAAAAAGAGGCAACTTATCTTTAGCAATATACATAATGTTACTACATGAGTTATATTTCTAGCAACTATTCTTGGGCCCAGAGAAAACAATTTTTAACTTACTTTCCATGTAACTGAGTCACAATGTTGACCCCATAAGTGTCTTTATGTGCCGGCGTGTGCGCGCCACTGCTGCCCACCCACAGCGTTGCATCCGATGCACCCTTGTCGGAATATCCAAACTGCTCCCATGATACACCCTAAAACAAAACACTAACATCAGTTATTACAACAAGCACTCCGTCAATGTCTAGCTGTGTGATGCTATAGTGCGTGTTAACATTTACCTTATACAATTCATCGTCTCCGTTGAACCACTGGTAAAGATATTTATAATCGAAATACATCCACTCGTCGCTTGAAACCGACGAATCCACGAAATTTTTGAAAGTCATCGATTTTACAGAGCATCTTCTCTCCCAACAAGGTTCATCTGATAAAAAATCCTTTTTTAAACATCTAAATGGTATTTCTTTTGCTCCAAAAACTGAACACCATTTTTCTACACTCCACTGGCATATTGACCAGTTTCCCACAAAGCCGCGAAAGACTAATGGAACACTAGAGTTGGCTATAAGATTACGAACGATTTCTTCGTTTAATACAGACATTTAAAAGTTTAGTTATAAAAATGAATAATAAACAAAGATATTCAAAACAGAGCAACAGCAAACAAGAAGCAACACCGGCTGTACTTTCCTCTATGACCGGCTGACTGACGTGTGACGGACGTGCATTATGCAGTTGACACTTGACAACTTGACACTGACAGGTCGGTTCGATCCAATTATTTTCGTTCGAAAACGGTCTAAGGGAGCCCCAAATCTGGTTTCATTCTTTTGTCCAAAAAACATTGCCTTGGGAAACTAAGTGCGACACGGTGGTCACCGTAGACGGCGATCGTTTTATTTTTTATTTTTGCCTAAGTAATTAATGCCCCGAGCTCCAGCAAA
Organism: Mamestra configurata; assembly: GCA_002192655.3. Taxonomy (NCBI): domain Eukaryota; kingdom Metazoa; phylum Arthropoda; class Insecta; order Lepidoptera; family Noctuidae; genus Mamestra; species Mamestra configurata. The sequence goes on from NDFZ01005416.1 coordinate 276,915, forward strand.
CCAACTGCTGATTTTAAATTGTACGCATTGTGTTCAGTAACCAGAGTTCAAATGGGTTATGTGTACGGGCCCCGTCAAGGAGGCGCGCGTGGAACACAACGCACCGTCGCGGCGACCCGGGCCTGGGTCCTTATCGGACGGCGAGCCACCCATCGCTCCATGTCCGCAGACTCGCGACAACGGAATCGCCCTAGCTGCGACTTCTGACGTCCGGGGCGTCTTCTTCTGTTGCAGCGCCTGGGGCGTGAGGTTTGCCTCTCTCTCACGCAACCCGTCCCCTCCTTCGCTTGTATTACTGCTTCGCAGCAGGCTTCACAACCTTCATATGTGTAATAATATAAAATAATAAACCATGTTTCTCAACAGATTTTTTCTGATTGAGCCGAGTTGTCGAACTAGCAACCCTTGCAAGTGTCGCTGCTGTCATAAATATGAGCTGTTTTTATTTAGGGATGGGCAAATGGAAAAAACATATCGATATTTATCGTATCGATATTTTTCAAATATATCGATATAAATCACCCAAGAAATATCGATATTTCAATATTTTTTGCCCATTTGCAATTATTTATAAAAATTGCCTAAATTATCGAAATTTTAAAGCAAATACATATCTGGCTGTTTCAACATAAGTTATATTATTTAAAAAAAAAAATCGAATTGCTTAACATAAAAAAAAGAAACAAACAAAATGCAAATTTTTGTTTGTGTTTGAAGCAAAGAATTTAAACCCATACAGCCTACTGCATATTTTCTAAATTTAAGAAATCGGATTGGTCAAAATCATGATGTGACGCATGAGCAGACAGCAGAGCTTTAAAAATATATCGATTTTGATATCTGAAAATAAATATCGAAAATTGATATATCGCGGGAAAAAATATCGCTAATTAGTTTCGATATTTTTCTGAAAAAATATCGATATTTTGATATATCGATATTTTTTACCCATCCCTATTTTTATTTTATGTGTGTAACACTGCCACACTGTGTCTGTGTTTGTTTTGATTTTGAATGCGTTTCTTGCGAAGCCTTAATAATCGGTGCATATCAGCAGATATCAGCATTTCAACGATAAATTCGTATAGTAAGTGATAAACGATATGTGCATAATAGTGTTTAAAAGATCTTTGTAAAATACAATGGAACCAGAAGTTGTATCATCGTTCTTCTCAAGTAAAAAAAGAGATTCAAATTCCCAGAATATCAGTGACGATTTTTTAAATTTAATAGATGAATTAAATCTTTCTCTTGATCAATTTAAAATGCCCGAAAAAGTAAAAGTTGTATACAACCCAACCATTTATGCAAGGCATACATTTGAAATGTATGTGCGAGAATATTGCAATACCACAAAACCTATTATATACTTTGGCATGAATCCCGGACCTTGGGGAATGTCTCAGACTGGAGTAAGAACCACATCATATACCCTAAATTTTTAAAAAGATCTTTGTCATATAATTATTATACATAGCATGATCAACAATTTATTTTATAAACCATAATACTTCTATTACTTTAAAATAAATGATGAATAAATACTTTTCAATCTAGTTTAAAAATGAATAATGCTTCAGTTAAAAGCATTTTGTAATATCAACAGGTGCCATTTGGTGATGTTAGTTCAGTTTGTGATTGGTTGCGCATCAGTGGGCCAGTGCAGAAACCACCTGCTGAAATAAAAGCTCGTTCTGTGAGGGGCTTTGACTGCCCCAGAAGTGAAGTAAGTATGATGGCATTATATTAGCAGATGTACAACTTTATCCATCTCTTTTAAACATATTCTATTCACTTTCCAGGTTAGTGGCCAACGATTTTGGGGTTTAATGAAAACTTTATGTGGAACACCAGAAAATTTCTTCAAAACCAGTTTTGTGTATAACTACTTGCCTCAGCAGTGGATGACTGCCTCAGGTAGTAATCTCACTCCTGGTGACTTCAAAGTAAGAAAGAATTCTTAATTTTCGAAACAAATTCATGTTAGAATGTTAATTTTACCCATTACAGTGCCATATCAACATAGACCTTGCCCACAAATTACGAACTAGATTATCTATATAGTTTGTTTGCTTGTATGTCTCAGGAACCACCAGTTAGATTTGAAAAAATATTTTTGAAGTGAAAACTTCTTTGTGCACTTTTTGGGATGGGTAAAAAATGTTATACTCGCGTCAGGACAAGTGACCTGATTGAAAATTCGTAAGACGGAGGGAATAATATAAATTATCATGTTTGTGTACTATAGCACAATAAGAATATTGTATTTTACCACATAAATGATAGTACTTTAATACTGATAATTAAAGCAATTCGTGCGAAAATTAGGGAATAATTTCGAACGAATTGCAAAAAATAAAATTCCAAAATATAAAAAAATGCACAACGTTAATGTTCAAGTTTTCACTTCTGCCGGCACTCCCGGAGTGCAACCCATTGTTTTTTTTTGTAAATGATAGCCACATTCATGAGGCAGGCAATAGGCTATACGGGAACGAGAAATTCCTACAGGAACTGGAAAAACGGGATATACCCGTACGAAGTTGGGGGCAAAAGCTAGTGTCATTATAATACAAAGCTAGTTGAATCCAGTTCTATACAGTATACATCCTCATCATTCTATGTAAACTTATGTTTGTAAAAATTTCCAGAAAAGTGAAATAAAAGAATTATACAACATCTGTGATCCAGTATTCAGCAAAGTTCTAGAACTCTATGAAGTAGAGAAGATAGTAGCTATTGGAAAGTTTTGTGAAACCCGAGCAAAGGAAACATTAAAGAGACACCCCCCCTCAAGATCTATCCAGGTATGAAATTGAACATATGCATTTGAAAAATGTTTTATATTTTGCATTCATGGATAAATAATCATGGTTTTGATTTTTGTGTTTTTCCATTTCAGATACTGTACTTGCCACATCCAAGCCCCAGAGTTCCGAATAATAACAACTGGCCAGATGTAGCAACTAAGTGTCTTAAAAATCATAATTTGTTTCAATACTACCAATAAGACTCTAAATAAACAAGATTGTGTCTGCAACTTGAAATTACTACATGTGATACTGATATTATATGATTATTGATGCCAAGCACCCTACAGTAAACATTTGTATAAGACAGTATTTGTAGTTATAAGAAAATGGTTGAGTTCATGCAGAGAGCTCTTGAGCTAGCATCAGAAGCTTTATCAGCTCAGGAAGTACCAGTAGGCTGTGTCTTTGTCATTAACTCAGAAATCATTGCTGAGTCAAGGAATAGTGTTAATGCGACACACAATCCAACAAGACATGCTGAAATTAATTGTATAGATCAAGTTGTAGACTACTGTAAAGCCAATAATATTAATGACAGATTGTACTTTAAAAATATTACAGTATTTGTAACAGTTGAGCCTTGTATAATGTGTGCATCTGCACTCAGCAACTTAAATATAAAAGAAGTAGTATATGGTTGTGCTAATGACAGATTTGGTGGCAAAACTGTGTTAGATATAAGTAATTTTTATGAATGTAATTATAATTTGATTGGAAATTTAATGGCAACTGAAGCAATGGCTTTACTCAAACAATTTTATAAAGGTGCCAATCCCAATGCACCAGAATCAAAGACAAAAAAAGAAAAAGTGTAATGTGTACAAGCATGTAACCATGCTTGCCATAAATAAGCAAGCTAAGTTTTTTTGGAATGCAGGTAGATTACCGTTTTTTTTTAATTCTATCTTCACTATTTGCAATTGGTGATAACACCTTAAGCGAATTTGTTGTTTACATGGCCTTGTTGTGTTGGAGCAGCCAGTGCTGCGCCACCCACTTAAAGTGGTTCCCCAGCAGCATTTTATGTTTTCTGACAATTATATTTGAGAGCTCAGTGACGGCATTTAAAGGTGGTTTTAACCGACTTCAAAAAAAGGAGGAGGTTCTCAATTCGACTGTATTTTTTTTGTTTGTTACCTCATTGCTCCGTCATTTATGAACTGGTTTGAACAATTATTTTAGTATGTGAAAGGATATACTTTCCGATTGGTCCCACAGAAATTTCATCAAAATCAGTTCAGTAGTTTGGTTTTTAAATCAAAATACCTAGCTGGAAAAAATATTTCATCCAATTAAACGGAATTGCGTATTTTGCTTTCCTGTGACTTTCCAGTGGTGTTGTTAGTTGTGGGGTACTATTAAAATGTGAAAAATAAAAAAACTTTTGACAAAAAAATACAACTAACTTGAAAAAAAACACTACAAAGTATAAAATAACTTTCAATTTCGGATGTCAGTGTTTTTGAATGTTTCTTCATATTTTAAACCAACTTCCGAAATTAAAGTTATTGTTATTTTTTTTTGGAAGTTGGTTGTGTTGTTCCCTGCAAACCAAAGCCACTACCAAGGCAATCCATTCTGCTGGCAAAATATGCTGGATTTTGCTTCATTATTTAATAAAAATAAATAATAATTATAACCTAAAATAGGAAAATAAATAATTATTAATTGATATATATATATATTCACGTATATATATTCAAGTTATCATTCAAGTGGATTCATTTAGAATGTTTATATTTTGACATTGCTCTATTTACTTATCTGCATTTAGCATAGAATTAGGCTGCAAATTGCTCTTTTATTTTACATATGCTTTTGTTTGCAGGTTTTATACTCAGTTGCTATGAAAGAAAGTTATTATTTTTATGTTGTTATTTTTTAATTATTTTATTCACCTCTATCTTGTCTTATTTTTTAAGCATAGTACTTCTATTTTGAATTAAATATAGATTATATTTTTTGATAAACTTGCATTTTATTTTCTCCCAAAAAAAACAGTTTTAGAATACTTATGTTAGTTAGTATGAGGGTAGGTAAATAACATCATCTGATACTTCTGTCATTATTACTGTATTTTAATGGCGCAGCAGAAAATTATTACAATCCCTGTTAAAATATAAGTATATAGGCTTTATAAATTAAATAAAACTATCTCTACAAAGTACTTGACACATTCAATTTGGTTCAAAACACAGAAAAAACACCCATTCATAACAAGTCCAACGGCAACCATAAAATATAAGAATATATAATTATACAAAATAAATGATTACTTGCTACAACATTTTTTCTTACATCTAGCTTACTATTATGTCCCACTGTAAAAAACATAAAAGTGAGATCTATTTGAAAAAAAAAACAATTTATTACATTAATCACTACTGATAAAATATCCACAAGGATATCACAGAACAATTTCACTAATCTAAAATGAGATCTCACATTTATATTCCCAGCGTTTACAGGAAAGAATGTTCGAGGGCATTGGTACAGTAGGGTTCTAAGTTGAATAAGCAAGTCACTAACTAAATGCATGTCATAAAATCACACATTTTCACCAGAAAATATAATTATCCACTGTAAATAAGGAATAAGCAGAATAAAGATACTTAAATACTGTCCAACAATTTATACAGAACTTAACAAAATTAACCTATTGAAATATTTAAACAAATTTAATCATTTGAATCATGACAGCCATTAACCATTGGGTATGTGGCTCCTGTACCTTCAGTCTCTTCATTTTGGCCATTTACATGAACATGATTTTCATTAGTCAAGTTGTCTTCGACCAAGAAGTCTTCAGCTACTGACTCAGCTATAGGACTTGCACTTCTGCTGGAGCTGCTGTCACTATCTGATGAGGATGAACTATCACTCTCAGAGTCTGCACTTGATGAGTCCTGAGAATGCCGACGTAAATGTTCAATTTCGAGTCTCAGTTTTTCATTGTCCAACTGTAGTGAGTGTATCTGTTCTTCTTGCTCCTTCATACGCTGCATACACTCACTAAATGATTGCTCATCCACTGCACTGGACCCAACGGAAGTGCCAGAAGTGTCTCTGTCTGTTAACATACTGTCCCTATCAGTTACAGAAGCATCTCTAGCTGTTATGTCTTTATCCTCTTCTAAACACTTTGCTTTAGAACGTTCCGTCCTTTTTATAAGATTGTCATATTTGGCTTCCAATAGAAGATATTCCTGTATGAGGTCATCTTTCGACATATTCGACAAACGTTCACTTTGAGCATCTTCATAAACACTTGAAAACTCTTTTGTCAAATACTCCTCCTCGTCTTCGGGCAGCGAAAAAAAATAATTATCTTCTGAATCCACGCTGAAACTTGAATCGCGAGTACGTGCCGATGGTGTCCGTAAAATATGGAACGAATTTTCTGGCTCTGGTTTATGTATTTCCATTAAAAATTGGTTGTTGTTAAACGGAGCATGTGTTTTTGCCAACACAATCTTCCTAAATCTGTTATTTCGTTTAGATTTTTCATTCTTCCTGCGATCCTGCCACGGTATCTTTGAAAATGGTTTCATTATCTTGCGTTTAGATTTCCCGCGCCTTCTTTTCTTTTTGATAAGTCCTTCAAATTGTTGTTTCGGTAAATCTACGACAGATGGCGTTTCGACTTCAGCAGGCCGCGTCGGATCGCCATCTTTTATAGCCATAATGTTATTTCCGTCCATTTGTGATAAAAAAAATACACTTACTTTGGAAATCTTAAAATGTTTTCGAAAAGAATTAACAATCGCACTGTTATCACAATTTTTCCAACACTCAGGCTATTTAAAATCTTCATAAAGGTACATAATAGCACGGAGCACTGTACAGAGGACGCAATCCGCCATCTTTATTTATTTATTTATTGTTACTTTTTTATACTCCATCTGACGCAGTTAGGGTTGCCTATTCACGATTTTATAGAGACTGATTGGTGATTGAATAATGTTGAAACTTAAACGAGTGTGTGAAGTTGAAACGAAATCAATTTGTCATGATCTCAGTCAATGTGATTAGACAACAAATTAAATAGGTAGTAAAAAAAAACATAGTGGAGGTCCGGGTATCTGAAAATTCCTTGGTTATGCTTACAGGCACTGTGGGTGGCACCGTCACACACCGCCCGCTGCCGGATTGCACAAAGCTGGTGGATGGTTAGATGATCCGGGTTCTCTCTCCGGTTGTGTCGCATTGCTGTCCGACCGGACTATGAGAGTGAGGGAAGAGAGAATGCACGTCTGTATCTACTTTGATCTCCCGGTTCCGCTTTGATGTCTAGTCTTCCCTGAAATTGGCCGCCAAGGCTGCATTTTCAGCCTATCTATGTATATTGGAGTCGACTCCCAGTCAATTTTTTTATAAAGATGTCTTTCAATAAGATTTAATCAAACGTATGGCGTAGCAATAGATCTCAAACTAATAAGTTCCTTACTTTTGTAAAAAGTAAGGAACTTATTACAAAAGTATTTTAATTTAAACAAAGTATTGTGACTGTGGCAGCCAAACGTGAGTAATATACAGAGAAACCAGAGTTATCTTTTTACTCCGAGTTAGTATCCCCTAACCCCTCCTAATTCTGACAGGAATCCAACATGAACGGGATCACGGGAGCTTAGTTCGCTCGCTTTGCTCGCTCAATCTAGCTCTTGTCATCCCATACAAAACTAACCTATCCGTGTCGGGGTGTCCTTAGTTCCCGGGCTGGCCCCGCTCGCGCATTGGTTTTTCATTTCAAGGGTCAGATCAAATGTTACCTAATAGTAGGTAATAACAGAAAAATTACGTCATACTAAATAAAACTTTAGTAAATTTTTAATTAGTACTAGCTTTTGCCCGCGACTTCGTACGTGCATTTTCGTTTTTAGGGTTCCGTAGTCAACAAGGAATCCTTATTAGTTTCACCATGTCCGTCTGTCGTCTGTATGTCCGTCCGCGGTTTAGCTCAGAGACGCTTAACGCTAAAAAGTTGAAATTTGGTATGGGTACTTATATATATTAATCACGCCGACAAAGTAGTAAAATAAAATCTTGAAATACATTTTTTTATCGTCTACCTCATTGTGTGGGCTGACGTTAGATAGGTCGTTTAAAACTATTTTTCCATCCAATGATCCGTTTGTGAAATATTAAGCTTTAAAGTGCTAATTTTTGTTAGAGTCAAGTGTCCTCTGCCAACTAAACGGTTGTTTTGGGAGACGAAAAAAATCATAGTAGTAGCATACATAACGAATTTAAAAGGAAAACTATCACCACTACGTAGGCTTTACGAGTTAATGAATAATAGTCGACCAACTCATAAAATGGAACTGGGTAAGTAAAAAAATCCTAATAATTTTATAGAAAATGACCCAAGTGCATTTGTAACTTTGTAATGTAATAATATTTAAGTACTTTTTGGTACATTTTTTGACATGGTTTTAGAAACGGCAAAACTTTAAAAAAAACAACAAATTTAACTCACTCCGCTGTTGGCGGAGCGGAAGGGAGTTTCAGAAATATTTTGTTTTTAAGGATGGGAAATCATCAAAAGACTTCTTCGTCAGACTCATACTGACTCAAACCCATCCGTGTTCCTTCGAAAGCCCTTTGCGTTCCAGGGCCGCGGTGACTCTTTCGAATAAATTCCGCAACCCTGGAGTTTCAGACTCTTACTGACTAAAATTTAACCCATCCGTGTTCTCTTTCGAACAAATTCCGCAACTTAGTGCTTCCCAACACTCCCCAAGATACATGCCAAATTTCAGCTTTCTACGAAATAAAAGTAAAATAATAAATAAATAATAAGAAAATAATAGTTTCTGCTGTGCGTTGTCTGTCAGTCACTCAGTCAGACAGTAACGGAAGAATTTTATATAAGGTCCCATTGTCTGTCAGTTACTGATCAATAACGGAAGATAAGAGTTTAATATTGATGATTGATGATAACGTTATTTTTCTTTTTTCTTTTTTTCCACTGCTGGGCAAAGGCCTCCCTCTTCCACAGAACTCTGTCCTTTTCTATAACGGGCCAGTCCTTTCGGTAGGAGTCGAACTCGTCCTGCCATCTTCTTCTTGGTCTGCCGGGATTTCTTTTAGCATTTAATAGGACCCATCCGGTGATTTTTTTGCCAATTTCTTGTCTGTCATGCGGTAGACACGGTCGGCCCAGTTCCACTTAAGATTAACGGCTTTTTGGTCAACATCCATGATTTTGGTTTTGGAGCGCAGTGGTTTGTGTTCGAAGATGGACCTCTAGATAATACGCTCGATGTTTCGCTGGCAAACCTCGAGCTTGGACCTCTGCTGAAGTGTCAAACACCGTATGTGGGTGTGGCGAGATTACACTTCTCCATAATTCTCCGTTTGAGAAATAGTGAGAGATCTCCTTTTAAAAGATATTTCGTTGCCCAATAGCTCCTCCAGACGCTCTCGATGCGTTAGACTTATGCAATTATCTTCATACTCAATGTTAAGGTACCTACTCTTCTTTTGATGCTGTTTGTCATGAGTTTGTTCTTTAGTAATGTTAGGTATATGTTTAGGCTTGTCTTGTTCAGAATCGGAGAATACCAGATAAAAATGTGTTTCATATTCTGGACACTTCTCAATGAATTGGTCTGGTAAATGTTGTTAGAATTCTGTAATGAAACAACGCAAGCCCATCGAGTTAGAACTCGTTTGATTCGTCTTGACGAGTACATTCTCTTTAGATGGTATCCAGGGTCTGATGATGGAGCTGGAAGGTGGCCATAGGAATTCCGTTATAAAACGACATAACCGCATCGAGTTTGGGCTCGTATGATTCGTCTTGACGAGTACTTTGTCTCTAGATGGTATAGAGGGTCTGATGATGGAGGTGGAAGGTGGCCATAGGATCTCAGTAATATGCAACAATGCAACCCCTTCACATTTGGGAAAATAAGTTCGTTCCATTTGTTATGAATGTGAATTCTATTAAACGAAATGGATTGAATGAGAAATGTTACAAACGATTAACCAGTAATTTTAATTAGGTACATAACTAATTTGAACATGATTTTATTATAACTTACAAGTCCTACTAATTAAATAAATCAAAGTCAAATTCAAAGCGTTTTTTTCAATTAGGCCATAAGGCCATAAACGGCAATTTTTTCACGTCATCATTTTTCAGTCAAAATAATAATAATATAAAGTGACTATATTGTTCATTCGGAAAGGTACATTATGGAGAAGAACGGACCAGAAACTCCATAGTTACTCTTTTCAAATAATGGTATTACAATATTTGGTATACCTACAAAAATTAATTTAAAGATTATTTGAAGACGATGCACCCAGAGTATGCTACTTTAAGGAACGAAGAAGAATATGACTATTAAATTAATGTAAGTTGTTTAATTCAATCTGTCAAATTACTTTAATAGATTTTCAACTTTATCGCTAACGCTTTAGGTTCAAGATTGATTGGGAAAATTTAACAGTTTCAGACAGGGACCGATATCGATACTAATAATACCGATATTTTTAAGAAAATACCGATAACAGTATCGATATCTGGGATAAACACTGGTATTTTATGTCAGTAATTTGAGTATCGATATAAAATATCGATAATTATATCAATACTCAGTACCGATATCAGGCTACAATGTGACGTCACAAAATCTTTATTGATAATTCCTAAGTAAATACATATTTATTACAGTCGCGAATCATATTTTGATCAAGATACGACCTGACACTGACCTGCAAATCGCAAAAAAACGCAAGAAAATTTAATAATAACGGTATTATATCGATACCTAAATACAGGTATTTATAGCGATATTTTGGTATCGGTTATCTAAATTATATCGGTATTCAGTCCCTGGTTTCGGATAGCTTGATGTGCTGGCGCCTGTACTCTGTGGTCTCTGGTCATGTGTCAGTCAACTAACCAAACCGAGTTGTCTCCGACAGTCTTCGATCTTGATACGTCTATTTCGCCTTTCGTTTGATACTGCACTTATCCAGCACGGCGAGCACTATTGCTTGCTTCCAAGCAAGCTAACGTGCAGCCCGTGCCCAAGAAGAAGTCGAGCTGACCCAACAAACTATAGACCCATCTCGGTAACTTCCATACTTTGTAAGAGTATGGAACGCGTGGTGAATGGGAAGCTCGTGGCATACCTAAAAGCTAACGATATCCTTAGTGACCGACAATACGGCTTCCGCCGAAATCGTTCAACTGGGGATCTTCTAGCGTATACCATTCACATCCTGGAGTGAGGCATTGAGACACATGGGGAAACACTTGCGGTCTCCTTTGACATCTCGAAGACCTTCGAATTGGTCTGGCACGATAGCTTTATTGGTAAGCTTCTTTCGGTCTGCCCGCCGGACTCTGTGATTGCAAATTTTCTAAGGGATCCGGTTTATCCGAGTGGTCCTAGATGGCTACTCGTCCGGACTGCTGGATATGAATGCAGGGGTTCCTCAGGGGGATATTAATGATCTGCTAAAACCCTAAACCTTTGGGTATGCAGACGACATCACTATTACTGAGAGATACGTGTCCAACGCACAAGCTGGTGAGTCGCAGACCCGGTCCCTCCGAGAGGCTATGGTTAAGCGGTTGAACTTGTCCTTACAGGTTGTCTCTGAATGGGGCGATACCAATCTGGTCAAGTTCAATGCTGCCAAACTCAGGCGTGTCTTTTATCCGCTAAAAAGAGCCAATTCCACCCAGTTTCATATTTCCAAAGTGTAACCGTGCCGATAACCGACCAACTTGAGCTTCTTGGTGTTACGTTAACATCTACTCTCAATTTTGGTCCTTTCATAAAGGCAAAGGCTCAAGTGGCTGCCTAAAAGTTAGGGATCCTATCAAAGGTGAGACGGTACTTCAAGCCGGAACAGCTGCTCAAACTTCATGAAGCGCAAGTTCGATCGTGTATGGAGTACTGCTGCTCTCATCTTGGGGACGGATCTGCCAGATACTAGCTTGATGCCCTTGAGTCAATTGAGAAACTAGCCAAGAGGATCATCGGCAATAATAGGCTCGTCGAGTCGGAGCTCCAAAGTCATGAGCGTCGACACCGAGCTGCTGGCGGTTTTCTATTGGTTGCATTTTGGGGAGTGTGCGACGGAACTGCATAGTTTAATTCCGCCAAACCCGTTCCATCATCGGACCACAAGACGTACGACCAATAAAATCTGATAAAAATTAGTGAAAGATGTCACATTTCAAAAAAAAAATTGAGTGGATTTTGTTGGAAATCTGTTAATTTTTTGTCCCCAAATTGGAGAATTTGACAACGCTGATGCCAATCAGCGTTGTCAAATTCTCCAATTTCACCGATGATCGAGCCATCGATCATCATTGAAATTGACTGGTGTGGTGTGATATTAGCGAGATTTTTTTGAGTGAAGGATTGTTGCTGTTTTAATTATTCGTAAATTGATTCCAAGGGGATATTGTGATGTAAATTGGTGTAGTTTTGTATCTCAAGCATCCACGCACCTGAAAAATGCGTGGAATAATAAAATTGAAACAGGTGCGGTCTCCGTTAGTGGATCTGAAAATTTTCTTGTAGTATTGGCTACCTCAGACGAAACTTGCCGAGAAGACCGAATCGATATATTTGATACTCCAAATCCATTAGAATGTGTTACGTCCGCATTCTAATGCAAAACAGTGTGTCAAAAAATCAAGACTGTGACTGAAGGACTCAGTATGCATGGTCAGGAATAAAGATTAAAAAAAAAACATCTGTGACTCATGACTGTCACTGATGGATGGTGATTATTCTCACGAATGACGAAAATAATAAGAGGTGGTTGTGAGTCGCAAAACAGCGAATTTGTTTTGTTTTTGACGGTCCAGGTCGAATTTGTAAATCGCTGTAGTCTTCACTACAAATAAGATATATAAAAGCACTTTAGCTCAGTTCTATATGGGAGAACTTCAAGGAATACCAATGGCAGACGATATTGTATTTGAATTACTACATTCTGAAATAATTAACTATGCTATAGAACAAACCAAAGAAGCTCTCAAGGATAAAAAGGTGTTAATTTATTTATTTATTTATTTATTTAGGTTAGCCAACAATTGTTTACACATTACATAGCTTTTAAAAGTACACGATATACATTTATAAGTGCAACAATTACTTATAGGCTAACACCACATGCACTATTATATTTATAATATACATTTCCATTACTACATTTATTGTGATTGATAAAAATAATTCAAAACAAAGCATAAAACCAGTGAATTAACAAATCAATCAAAATCAAAATTAGTGTATTAAGTTAAAAATTATTATAGGTACTGATTGGTAATGTAATAACATAACAGATACATACATACATTGAACTAAACTAAGATTAATATTTGGTTTACATTAAAAAATACTTAGAAGATATCATAACGGTAAAAAGCATATAAATAAATTAACAAATTGGCAATTCATAAATTATGTTTTAGTTTTGCGAAAAGTATTCAATAATTAATTTACAAAATTTTCCTATGCTATCGTGGTGTACGTCGATCAGGTCACTGCAGCTGTTTAAGACCCTACACATTCGCGGTATTGGTGAGTTAGCACCTAGGACAGTTCTACGCAAGGGCGGGTAAAGCGGAGTGATGGGATTTCGAGGGATGCGGGTTGGGGCACGAAACTTGAGGAGACCCAGCAACTGAGGACAGTCTACTTGCTTTCTAAGGAGTTTGAATATAAAAAGGGCATCCATTACTTCTCTTCGGGTCGTTATAATATTTACTAATCTTAAAAGTTTTAAGATGAATCAAGTGAAATATATCGCACTAATCACTATTTATTATGATGTTTTAGGAGGTGGATCTGTCGGTCGTAGAATATATTGGCTTTGCGACTGGATACAAGATAATGGAAAGACTAACTAGAGAATGGCCCAGGTTTAAAGATGAACTGGATACCATGAAATTTATCTGTACAGACTTTTGGACATGTATCTATAAGAAACAAATAGACAACTTGCGGACGAATCATCAGGGTGTTTATGTACTACAAGATAATGCATTCAGATTCCTCACAAATTTTTCTAATGGCCATCAGTATCTTGAATCTGCTCCAAGAGTTAGTACAACTTTTTATTTGGAAACAAACCTAATTGTTTTTAATTAAACTAAAGCATTTCTTTCATTCAAAGCAATGTGCTGATGCTCTGGCATTCAAAAGTTTATAGAGGTAATGTTCTTTGTGAAAGGTAGCCTAGTAACTGATTAGAATATGAAAATTCTTTCACTGATAGAGAGCTACACTATTACCAAGTGTTAAAGAGCTTTTACCCTATTCTATCTATTAATTATATTGAAATTGATATTTAATATTCATGAGTATTTAATCTTGTTTCAGTATGTTGCATACACTTGTGGGTTGATCCGAGGAGGTTTGGCCAACTTATGCATAAACAGCGTAGTCACAGCGGAGGTTCAATCCATGCCATCTTGTAAATTTCATATACATGTCCAAAGAACTTAAGTATGGTAAAAAGTACTTGTTGGAATATAAATGTATTTATTATGAAATGTAATCATTGTTCTATGTAAGCCAATGTTTCATCAATTTTATTTGGTAGGTATGTATTATGTAGTACAGTGGAAACCGTTTATTATGACTCTGGTTATATTGACCAACTGCTTACTATTAAGTAAATACAGTGTGAAGTTGGTTTCACATAAAATTCTTTATAATATTACTTTGCTTATGGACATGTCGCTTATTATGACTGCTTATGGACATGTCGCTTACTATGACCTATTTTTAAGGAATTATGTTCAGTTTTTGTGAGTGACATGATTCCTAACACCTTCACTGGTTTTCGTGATCATTTCTATCCCTTTCCTGTGACGACATTTTGTGCAATTTGAATATTTTCTCTATTTCACTTAATTTCTAACAAAAATAGGAAGTTTTGTAGTTAGCTTAAGAATATGCTTTGTATGACATTCCCTTAGCATGACGTGTTTTTCACTTCCCTTCAATTTCATTATAAGCGGATTTAACTGTATTACCAAAATGTAATGTTTTATGCTCATTGATTAAAAGAGATTTGCAGCTACCTTACATTGGAGTTGTATTACAATGGTTAATTTTTACACCATGTGTCACACAAATAATTGCATTCTTTCCACCAACTTATTCTAGCTTTAAAATATCACTGTCATGAAATATTTAAATAAAATGATTAGTTTAAACTGGTCTTTTTTGTCGAGTAGGTATACTTACGAAAATATTTTTCGTTGTTTTAGAAAAGTACCCATAAGTGACCATAATTTTGCATTTATCACAAAATTGACACATCCAATCGCTTTCACTACTGTTCGCCGAATTAGAAGCAGACCCTTTTGTGAAGATTAGCTGGTATTCAAAACTTTCAGGTATATTTTCGGTATTTCTCAGCAAGCCGCACCTAATCAGCTACCTACCTACCTACTTACCTACCATCTTTTCGCTCTACAAACGGATACTCAAAAACTCCGTTTTCATTTTTACGAAGGTTTTAGGTTTCGGTCAAACGACGATCAATCGTTTTGCAATTACGACAAAAATTTGCAGATGCGACCCCTGTGGTGTGTCACTTTCGGATTTCCAAAAAGGGCACTTTTTAACGTGACCTTCATATTTAATTTAAATTTGATCGAATACGGCTTAACGCAAAATTACATAAATAATCAAATTGACGAAAAAATACCAAAAAACGCAGATCATAGGTACTACATTGTGTATGTACATACATGTCCTACCCACAGCTGTAAAACAATACTTGCTCAGCGCCATAACAGTATTCTGTCAAATCATCTGCCTATACAATAAAGTGAATAAACTTTGCGACATTGCTTCTTCGTTTCGAAGTGGATGTAAGACCACTGTTTCTAAGTGGCTCTTAACACTTGATTATGATAAGACTGAAGATCTGATAAATAGGTACCTACATACCTATATCGAACCGTTAAGGTAAAGAAACTCCTACTTTTTTTTTCAAAAATATACCCCGTATAAGTAAGTATACCTACTTACAGTTAGTAGGTATTCGCCCGCGACTTCGTCCGCGCGGATTTAGTTGGCACTCCGCAAATTTCAACGCCCCCTCTAAGCCTTTTTAAGGTTTGTTATGGAAAATTAATCATTTAACGGTCTCAGGATCAACCTACTATTCACCCCGGTCACCCAGTCAAGGGTTGATTAAAATTTATTAGAGCTGATTCAAATATATCAGTTTTAGTTTGCTCGTTCCAATTTCCACGTAAAAAAGTAAGCAATAATATCCTCCCCTAAAAACTTCATCACCCCTTTTCGCCCATTTAGGGGTTTGTTTTCAAAATTTCCAAACATTTGTTATTCTTCTTTTTTTTTCCAAATCATTAATGCAATATAATCAACTTCATTGGACCAAGTATTAATATTCTTCCCAGTTCACTCAAACCACCACATTTTTCTTACTTAGAGCAATTTTATACCCGTCGTAACTTTTAAATGAAGGGCCAGATTTGAATAGTTAAAAGTGTAATTTACATGTAATGGATAAGGATTAATATCAATACTAATATCAACACTATTTGATTTCATCCGTATTTGAACTTAATAATTTAAACAGACTGTTATTGTGGCGTAAGTTACGCCGCATAACTATAATAGTTAGACATATTATTATGCCATCGCGGACTTTTTTATGAGCAATCATGAGTAGATACCTACTATCTATTTTACATATCGTCATTAGTTCTCGCACTGCACGCAAAATAATGACTTTTATAGGCAACATTTTGACACCTTGGGTTACATTGTTCCAATTTAGGTAGGGATCTCTAATTTTTTGAAAATATAATATAGCCTATGTTACTCGGTGAAGATGTAGCTAGTAGCAATGTAATGGTGAAAGTTTTTTTTAAAAATCGGTTGAGTAGTTTTTGAGCCAAATCGTAACAAAGAAACAAATAAATCTTTACTCTTTATAATATTAGTTAAGATTATATACAATAAGACCTTGTACTTTAGAACATTATGGTGCAATTAATATTTTGAATTTGAATTTCCCGGAGGCCAGAGTCCCTACGTACCGTTTAGTAGGGATCCCTAATTATTTCTTGAAATTAATATAGCCTATGTTACTCGGTGAAGATGTAGCTTTCTAACGGTGAAAGAATTTTTTAAATCGGTCGAGTAGTTTTTGAGCCAAATCGTAACAAACAAATCTTTCCTCTTTATAATATTACTTAGTTTAGATAAAACTATAGCCAAGGACAATCCCCGGTTGGTGCAGGACTATTGCATAACATGGAAACTAAAACTTTTTACAAAAAAATATAACCGACTTCCGAAATTAAAGTTATTTTATACTTTGTAGTGTTTTTTATTTGGAAGTCGGTTGTATTTTTTTGTAAAAAGTTTTTCATTTTCCACGTTTTAGTGGTGGTACTCCAAAACTAAATTGACATTATTACCATAATGTCAATTTAGTTGTAGAGACATAATTGTAATACTTATCAGATAATTTGACGACACTGTTGGCGCAGTGGTTGAGCGTAGACTGCTGCGCTGCGTGTCGCGGTTTCGATTCCCGCACGGAACAGATATTTGTATGGCCTACAGATAGTTGTTCCGGGTCTGGCTGTTTGTGTATGTGAATTTGTATGTTTGTAAACGCACCCACGATACAGGAGAAATTCCTAGTGTGGAGCAACGTTTAAAAAAAAAAAGTTACTTTACTAGATTTTATTGATTTTAAGTTGAGAAGGTCGCTGGTTTATCTTTGAAGTTCACCTAAACCTAACTAAAGCCAATGCAAAAAGAATCATCAAGATCGGTTAATAAACAATAAAGTTATGCAAAGGTTGACTTGTTTGCATCTGCGTACCCGTTCACAGCGTACCGGGCGGCGTGATGTTATGTTATGAACTGGTGTAATCAATAAACAGACATGCAATTTAAGCAATCCCGGGAGATTCGCTATCATTTATTGAATAGTTCCGTTGCGTTCCTCCGAAATCCTTCATCAGATCATCACCAAATTCAAATAGGGCCAGTTTGAAAAAATACTCTTCCAAACAATAAAAGAATCATCCAAATCGGTTGACAGTTGGCGAAAACGTTGAAGGTATGTCTTTTAAAATTTGAGGGTTGCCCTCGATTTTCCTAGGATCATCAGATTCTGACTTGGTGCAAATGGACCACCTCAGGAGTATAGGCTTTCGAATAAAAAAGAATCATCAAAATCAATTCATAATTGACGGAATGATCGCATGGCGAACATACAAAAAGAAAACATGAAGTCGAATTGAGCAAACCTTTTGGAAGTCGGTTAAAAATGAGACTCGGGTTTGGGTTGTTTAGTGAACCAATTACCGTATACTATGGAATAACTTTGGGCCCCTGCCTGACCACTGACAATATACACGGCTTTAAATGGCAGGAGGTGACTTGCACACTCCATAAATGGGCCCCCAAAAACGATCGCTAGCACAAAATGACGTAGCGCTATGGGCAACATATCTTGAGATGCTAGAGGAGTGGAGAGGTGGTAGACCACGGCTATCAGGACAATCCCGGAAGTACGGTCAAGATCCCTACCAGCATCTTATTGGATTATACGTCCTTCTCCCGAGCATGTTTGCTCTTGTGAATCTCCACTCAGACCGGCCAATTAAGGCAAGAATGTGAAATTGTGAATCTCCATTCAGACCGGCCAATTAAGGCAACAAAGAGGTAGGAGCTCTGTTTCTCGTCAGTGTTCACTCCGGCCGGCCAATAAAGGCAAGCCAGAGATGAGGAACAAGACTTCTCCCGGGAGGGCCGTGGGTTCGCTAGTGCCCAACAGTTCGCCACAAAACCGCTTTGCGGATTGTATCTCTTTTGTCTGACCCCACACCCTAGGTATGATTTAAGGTTTATTGGGGCGCGCATGCCCCACCACGACGTCAACGTAACTAGAGATACGGCGGTGGGGTTATTTTTATAATTTTCTAGCTCGCTTCGCTCGCTCTTTCATCACATCACTGTTGTATGAATGAAAATCTACTGATCCGAGGCGCGGTACTCGTACCTACCTACGAAAAATAATCGATCTCGCTTTACTCAAACTAGTCACACTCGAATTTGGATTTTTTTAGGTTTTTGTAGCCGTTCCGAATAATTCGATAAACTCAATCCGGTTTCTTTGGTCATAAATCCTAAGCTATACCTACGAAATCCTAAAAATTTCGAGCTCGCTTCGCTCGCTATAATTTTCTTAGCCATACAAAGCGGGCCAAGTTCTTACAGAGCGAAGGAACAGGAAATTGTAATCTATAATTTTTTTCTGTACCTATCGTACCTATCCTATATTTTTGTCTATTACATATTTTAAAATGATTTGTTTTTTTTTAACTACATAAACCTATGATTGGGCCAGAACTAGCCAAGACAAAGCGGACTTGTTTGCGGATCATCTAACAAGCGTTTTTAAACCGAACGTAACGCTAGACAACTCATCGGAAGCATATGTTGATCTCATCCTAAAACAAGACCTTCAAATGGACCTTCCCCCTAAACCTGTGTCGCCCGCGGAAGTCATTAAAACGATCAAACGGCTGGACAGTAAAAAGGCACCAGGTTACGACCTGATAACTAAAGAAGTGTTGCTTGAACTACCGAGAAAGGCTATTGTCTTCATAACCATCATCTTCAACGCTATGTTACGAATAGGGTGCTTCCCGAGTGCGTGGAAAGTCTCAGAAATCATCATGATATACAAGGCTGGCAAATCAATGACCGAAAAAACTTCCTATCGACCAATCAGTCTATTGCCTACTCTATCCAAGGTACTGGNGCAAGGTACTGGAGAAGATCATATTTCACAGAATTATACCAAGCCTCTTGGAGTGCAAAGCGATACCAGACCACCAATTTGGCTTTAGAGAACGCCATGGTACAGTGGAACAAGCCCACAGAGTATGTGACGCCATAAGAAAATCCATAGAACAAAAGGAATATTGCTCGTCAGCGTTTTTGGACATCCAGCAGGCGTTTGACAAGGTCTGGCACAAAGGCCTACTATGCAAGATCAAGCAGAATATTTCTCACTCATACTTTCCAATATTCAAATCTTACCTCGAGGATCGCATATTTTATGTGAAAGAAGCTGACGCCACTTCTGAGTTCCGACAGATTGACGCCGGGGTGCCACAAGGATCTGTTCTCGGCCCCATGCTCTACACATTGTACACTGCTGACTTACCGCTAACGCCAGGGATAACCACAGCTACATTTGCAGACGACACCGCTATATTGGCAAGTAATAAAGATCCAAGAGTGGCATCAGAGAACTTGCAAAAAGGCCTCAACAAAGTAAACGAGTGGCTCCAAAAATGGAAAATAAAAGCTAGTGCTGCAAAGTCAGTACAGGTGACATTCACCCTCAAAAAAGGAGACTGCCCACCTGTAAAGCTGGGCCAAAGTACTCTACCCCACAGTCACCATGTCAGATATCTTGGCTTACACATCGATCGTAAACTAACCTGGGGGCACCACATCAAATGTAAAAAGCAGGAGCTTCAGCTAAAGTACAACAGCCTATACTGGATGCTAGGAAGGAACTCGAGACTTTCTTTGGACAACAAACTGCTTATATATAAAGTCATCCTAAAGCCCATTTGGACATATGGTCTGCAACTATGGGGCAGTGCAAGCGATTCCAACATAAATTTACTCCAGCGCCAACAGAACAAGATCCTAAGAACAATTGCAAAAGTACCATGGTACATAACCAACAATGAAATTCATGAGCACCTAGAAATGAAGACAATCAAAGAGGAAATACGGAGTTTGGCAGCTAAGTACAAAGAACGATTAATCCATCACCCTAACGAACTTGCTCGCCAACTCACTATGGACCAATATGTGAGACGACTAAAACGTCATCACATCCTAGAGCTAGAAGACCGGCAGTAGCTTTGGGCAGCAGATGAGTAGATGCTTCCAATGGGAAGCCACTCCGCACGACAGCATTACAGAACAGATTTGCTCATAGTCTTAGGGCTGATTGCAAATAAACGCAGAAAAAAAAAAACTACTTTTACCCTATTTTATCAGATTAATCGATTCTTCTTACTTTACGCAATACATTATTATGTCATGTCAACAAAATTAAACGAGTGTAATAATACATAAATGTAGGTATGATATTAAACTAACACAGTAACATCAAATGTCATATTCGTACTAGTTTCTTCAAATGTATCGCCGAGTTTCAGCACGGAGCACGCCTCGCCTCATTTGAAGTGGGACATTGTACCGGCTCAGTACAAAAAAGAGGCTACTCTTACAAACTCATTTTCAAGTCGGTTCCTACCCAACACTAGTTCCAGTGTACATACATTCAACAAGAAAAACTTCCTTGTAGCTCTATAAACACACGGTGTGCACTTCGCCGAAATTAAAGTGTTGCCAGGCCCACAAAAAAAAACAACCGCATGGTCTGTGGTCAAAACTTTGAAGACGAATGCACGCAAACTTTTTGATTGGCGTTGGCGCTCTTTTGCTTCCTTTCCTTTCATTCGCTCTTTCAATTTACAGAAAATGGCTTCCGAAGAATTGGTGACTGAGCAATTTCAATTTTTCGGTTTAGATGTGCCTAAAGAAGTCATAAGTAAATGTGAGTACTCAATTATTTCGCGATAAGTAATAAACTCGTACATCTATCTGTTATCAACTTTACCAAAAGTTTTGAGAATAACTTTGTACCGCTTCAAAATGAATGTTCAAGGTTGTTCCATTATTCACTTCTTTTTCTAAGGCGTAAGTTTATGCGAAGAATACAACATCGACGCTGAATCTTTCATTGAACAATGGATGGCCTTCAGTTTAAACCATTTAAACGGTGCATCGCCGAACTTGGGCAACTTGGATACATTTGTGAGAAAGGAATTTTCCAAGCGGGCGGCGAATCGTTCCAACGCAACCGCTAAAGAAAACGGACAAGTGGGTACCGGCGCAAGTTTGACGGTTTACGGGGCACCCGCTTCAGTTCAGTATCCTTTTTAATGCGCATGCTCCACGTGTTCATTATTTACCAAAGTATTTGTTACTTGTAGTTTGTTTCGTTTTCGGTACCGCCCGTGTAATTAACGGTTTATTGTCGATTGTTTGTTTTATAATGTAAGGTTGGTAAGTGAGTTGTATTTCATCAACAATTTCGATCCTTAGCTTGATACAGATCAGACAATGAAGTTCTATCAAAGTATATGGCCACAACACCAAAGGTATGATTTACTATACAATAAGGAATTTAATTACTTAGAAATGTTCAGTACCAGATTATAACCTAAGCACATTAATTACTTGGAAGTTTTCATCATAACACTTGAGTAATTACATAAACTGTATAATCAAAACTTTTGCAAAACTTTATTATTGTAATTGTTATGCTTGTTGCTGAATAGAATAGTTTAATTTTAATATTTTGAACAGGTATTATTGAGTGTTATTGAAGAAAGAAGCAGCCACCTACCTGCGCCTAATGGGTGTATGTCTAGTTCCGCAGTGAATTATTTCTGTGACTAGATCTACACTCATTGAGTGCGTTTAGGACTTCATTAGAAGCGTCAATGGACAGGGGTCCATACAACAATAGAAGCATACCCACTTGCTTCAAGATATATTGATTTTACATGTATTGTTTTAAACGCAACTTGTCAACCATTTTATTCAAAAAGATTTTTGACATGGACCTAAGATCAAACCTTGGGCATAAATGTTAGGGGGCATACCATTTAACTTGATGATATTTGTGGGCGAGTTTGCTTCTGGTTCATGTTCACTACAAATCATGACTAGATCCATACTCGTCTGCAGCCATCAACTTAATCTGCATCTTCATTAGACTCTTATAAAATGGCCCTCATGGCTCATGTCAACAAAGTTTTCCTATTATTTAATTGTATAGCTACAACATTTTTTATCAAATTGTAATTAAATAAAATGAAATTGATGCCATTTCAACAATTTTCAGAGAGTTAAAATTGAAATTGAAACAGCACCAAATCAGCCAAATGATTTATGCCCAGCCACTTATTCACCAACTATGTAAGTTTGGTATATTTTAGAATTACTATTACTAAAATACTATTTTTAAAATAATTACCATTCAAGCAGAATGTTCTTGTAACTTAACCTAGTCTTACTATTTCTTTACTTGCAACCAGACCTTACTTTTTGTTTACTTAAGCTATTTTATTTATAAGTCTCAAGAAAAACAACCATCTCCTTTAAGATGGATACAAATTGTCTCCCCACTCCTTTTACATACTATTACTAAAAGCATTTGTCATTCAGTGGCTTGAGCAGATAAGCTACTCGGAATGAAGATTCATCATTCATTCAGATTAGATTCTTCAGTCAGGTTCATTCTTCTAGTTTAATTTCAGTGGTTCTGCTAAGTATGCATCAAGAACAAACACAGGTGCTGTAGTGCACTCCTATGGGGATGAGAAATTATTACAGACTATTACAGAGCCATGCAGCCCTAATGATATTTTAAATCTGAAAATCACACAAGTACCTAATGATGATGGTGATATTTACACCAAAGCAATGTAAGTATTAGTAAAAAAAACTACAAAAGGAATTTAACACCTATCCTTTTTTCAACAAAATATTTCTCATTTCCATTCTAGGTTTGGCTTTGAACTACTCCACGAGAAGGCTAGTATGTTTGATAACAACATTCGCTACATATCTCAATGTATCATGAAGAAATGTGGAATCTCAGAAGTTACATCAGTTAGGTGTAAAACACAGGTAGCTCAATGTTACAAATTTCTTTCACATATAAACTGGCTTTCTCTAATGGAAATGATAAAACCACTAATACACTTTCCTCATATGAGTCTTATGGAGCAAAATGAAGCATGAAGCTCAAGTCCAGCTGAATTGGTGGACAATTTAGGTTGCCCCCTGCCTCATCTAGGAGACAAGGATTTTAACCATTTCAGTCTTGATGAACCACTCATACTCTTCGCTGATTGTTTAAATATTGTGTATGCTGTATGGAAAATGTGTTGTTGTTGTTAATCTTTAACATGGTAACTTTTTCTAATGAAGCAATTCCAAAGGTTGATTTTTTTCTCACAGCTCTGGTTGAATACCAGCTAACAAAGAAATACCTATCTATCAAAAATGTAGTGTTGATTTAGTAACGATAATTACAGGCTGAAGTATCAGTTGTGGGCCGCATAGAGTGTGACGCGGACGCCAGACTCAACCCCAAGAGTGTTATCCTCCAAGGAACTTGGGATCAGTCACTCAGTCAAACAGTTCCCGTGGATTTGGACAAGTCTGTATATTAAATTGATTAGGGTGTTTATTTTAGCCCAAGCAAGCAAAATCACAAGACCAAATTTGCGTCATTTAAACCTCTTTTTATCAAAATTGCCCACCGTGGTGTTCAATATGTGACCGCATTTGCAATAAATGCAGGATGCCATAACTATCTGTTGCAGCCATTACACTGGCCAGTCTATCATCAGCGTCATTTAGGTGAAAAGCTCCCCCCTTTAACGCCATCTGTCGGTTGATAGTGTGCAACTATCATTGATGAGATGACTGCATGTTGTTTTATATGAAGTTTCATATTTCATGAGAATAATCTTCTTGTTTAAACTTGCTTGGAACTAAATATATGCCTAATATTACTTCATCATAAAGTTTTAAAAGCATGTCCTTAAAGTATTATTCTTTCTGTGACAGTGTGAAGCAGTATTCTTTATTTCCTGGGCAGACTGTGGTCATGCGAGGTGTGAACACGCGAGGTGACAAATTTGTAGCCCACGAAGTTTTCTGCGACGCCTCACCACCACTTGCTGATCATAAAGCCGATATAATGAATATTTTAAATGGTCGGTAGTAATGAAGAACGTCATTGGGGACTGATCTGGCTAAAAGCTTTCCCCAGTGTTCTATTCTTTGCTTCGCGGAATTAAGGGATGAAAAAATACACAATAATATTTGTTTTAGGCAAAATGTCAATGGTGATAACATCAGGACCATACACAACATCCGACAACATGGCCTATGAGCCCCTAAAAGACTTAGTAGCATACATAACGACACACAGACCTCATGTAGTTATAATGACAGGACCATTTCTAGACAGTGAACATATCAAAGTCAAAGACAATACCATGGCAGAGACTTTCAAGTCATTTTTCGACAAATTAATTGATAATTTAGGTGAATTAAGTAATACAAGGTAAGCTTGCCTTCTTTATTTACTTCTTAGAAGTTTCCAATCTAAATTATGATTTTAGTTCAAGTGTTTATTTTGTTTCCCTTTCAGCCCAATTACAAAGATATACATAGTTTCTAGTAATAAGGACGCCTTTCACGTAAACATCTACCCGACGCCGTCGTACCCTAGCCGGCGGAAACACCCGAACATTCATTTCGTGCCAGACCCCTGCACGCTCAACATCAACGGCATCGTCGTTGGTGTTACCAGCACCGACATCCTCATGCACATCAGTCAAGAAGAGATATCAACGTAAGAATTCATTTAAGTTATTCTATCACTTCAGAAATTATTCCAAATGCCGGAAATAATACGCTGAAAAGAATGAAAGGTTAGCAATCAATGGGTGAACTCTATTTTTTTTTACTACACTGGTCAGCAAATAAACCGGGCCACCCACTACCTTGAAACTCTAATTCGATCTTCTCAAAAAATCTAAAACTTACAACTATCAAAGTAATACCTAAAGAAAGTGTGTTTCATGCTGATTAAAATGACCATAAATTTATTCTAAACTAGCATATCGCCAGCGACTTCGTCAGCACGGATTAAGTAGGTACTCCACAAACTTCAACGCCCCCTCTAACCCTTGTTAAAGGTAAGTTTTGGAAAATTTAGCACTACGATATACGTTCAACAGTCCAGGATCAGCCTAATATTCACCTCGTTCACACCGTCAGGGGTTGATTATGTAAAAATTGTTAGATCTGCTTCAAATATTCCACTTTTAGTTGGTCACTCCAATTTCCTGAAACCCATCCGTGTTCCTTCTAAAGCCCTTTGCGTTCCAGGGCCGGACAGCGAGCCACCCAACGCTTGCCGTCCGCAGGCCCGCGCATACGGTGGCCGGGATCGCCCTGCGACTCCCGACGCCCGGGGCGTCTTCTTCTGTAGAGGCGGTTGGGGCGAAGGCCTTGTCCTTCCCTCGGGCGGCCCGCCTCCTCCTTCGCTAGCATTACTGATTCGCAGGAGTAAAACCGGTTGATTTTGTAAAAAAATCACATCCCCTGTATAATTTACACCATTCGAAAGTGTCGCTATTAAGGATCAAATTCTGGAAAGTAATTACACATGGCAAACTAAAGGAAAGCTCCCATTTTTAACAAATAATGTAGTTTTAAAATTTCAGACTAAACCTACCTACCTAAACCGTAACTGATATTTTTTCAAAAATTCAATGATGCTGTTGTCGATTCTCGGGACCGATGGTGATGATAACTAAAAGTGCATCCTAGATTTTTGAAAAATTAGGCAGTTTTTTTTTCTGAAAATTAAAAAAGGAGCTAAGCTAAGTTCGGTCGCTCACTTTAGCTCCTGTCGTACCATTCGAACCAAACATATCCGTATCGGGGAGCCCTAAGCTTCCAGTACCAATGGTTTGCTACTTGGCTAGGAAGTAAATTGGATTGAATTCCTATCTTTGTCATTTTATTAGTCGAATCGAGAACGAAGGCTAGTCACACTGTGCCTCTTTAATCTGTCAAACTGGATATCATCTCTCGTTATGAGGTCTTTTGCCATGGGTGATCTGTTAGTCTGCATGTATTTTACTACTCAGGTATTTTTTAATTTCCTCTCTTGCACTGCTTGTTTCTCATTTTATGATTACTAACGTTTAACATGACTGGAAAACGACTTCTTTAAAAAAACCTTAATAAACACTTAATAAATTGATTAATCCCAATGAGTTTCCATTCATTTGAATCATCATGAAACGCACTTTCTGTAGTTATAACTTTGAGCATTGTAAGTTTTATACTTGTGTGAAAATCGAATCAGAGTTCCAAGGTAGCGTGTGGCCAGGTTTATTTGCTGATCAGTGTAGATCGTTTTAGACCTGTGACCTGTGACCCTTAAAATAATGAGAATTATTAGATCCCTAGTAATTAATTCTCAAATTTACTTTTATTTTCTTACAGAGGCATGGGCGGCGACAAACTATCACGGCTAGCAGGCCATATTCTAATGCAGCAGACATACTATCCGCTATGGCCGCCGGCGCAAGGGCTGGCTGTCGACGCCGGGCTATGGGCTGCACATGCGCAGATGTCTTGCATACCGCATATCCTAGTGCTGCCCTCTAACTTCAGATACTTTGTTAAGGTTGGTAGACTTAATGTTTTGACGAGTAAACTTTTCATGTAATTTTTTAGGAAAAAAAAAACACAAAAATACATCTTGACTTAAAAATGATTTTAAACCAAAAAAAAAACACAAATTAAAACATGAATACAAGATGCAAATATCGTTATCTTTCAGGAAGTTAATGGCTGCGTCGTGGTGAATCCGGAGCACCTGACCAAAGGCACGGGCGGCGGAACCTTCGCCCGCTTACAGATAGCCAGTGACAACAACGATAAAAGAATCGCGGCTCAAATTGTACGCATTTAACAAATATTTTTAACTAAAGTAATAATTACAACCATACCCCTCTTTTATTTCTTAAAACTATAAATACTTTTATTCATAAAAAGTTTAAAATAATTAAGATAAGAAAGAACCTGTAAGAGTGATTGAATTATCTATGGTTCGTTAATTTAACAAATGGAATCTACAATGTCTTATGCCGCGTATATAGCGTCGTTCACCGAGATCTTGCCGCCTGGTCCGCTGCGCAGCGCCATTTGTAGTCCCATGCGAGGTGAGTTTCCACACGATTTGCGTTCTTCAGCAGTTACGGCTTGACGGTACCTAGAAAGAAAACAGTGTTATTGTTACTCCGAATAAACGCGCATTAATTGAATAGAAATAAAACTTTAGGCTGCGCTTTGCGGTAAAAGCTGAGTAAGATAAATTATTTACTTCTTCAATTCCGTCAATGGTTCAGTTTTTGAGTTGCGCACTCCTGTCTCTGGATCGATGGTCGTCAACACGCATCTAAAAGTACAAAACAATACCAGGATCAGTTTTAAAGGTAGTCCAGAGGACCTAGCTCAAATGTTTTTGAATTGGATACTATATTCATATTTTTGTATGATACAAATTGTATATGTCGCATTAAATTAAGCCGAGGTCCTAGCACAAATCTTTTGACGTAGGTATAGTAACGTTACAGTATTGTTAACGTAAGTGAATTTTGAATATAAAAAACTACAACCCCATAGTATTTTGGTTTAATTTGTATCATACAAAAATATGAATAAAGTGCGAAACGATTATTATATTTAGGCATAGTAAAATTTTACGTTACTATAGGTACCTACGTCAAAAACATTCGTCGTCTGTATACTGAAAATAATAAATGACCTATGTAAGAAGCATTTAACCAAGCCTTACCTGAAGCACGGTTTAATTATTTCAAAAACGTTTTCTCCGATTTTGAGGAACTTCCATTTGTCTTCGTCGTAAGCTTGGGCTCCGGTCATCAAAAAGTTGGGTCTGAAATTGGTAACTGTAACCTGACTGTCAGACGCAAGACGAGTGTTCAAATCATCGACAGAAGCCTCGTTGATGAGGTTGTAAGACGTTTCATCCGGTAAAGCACCCTGAAAAGAAGACATTCGATTCGATACTCGATATTTTCTGGAAATGTTTAACGAAGCTAATTTATAACTAACACAACAGTTATAAGTTTTATAGTTTCCTTTTTTATTTTCACTACATCTAACATGGGTACTTAGGGTGAAATAATTGTTATCGATTCGGTTTCTTACTGCTTGTTTATAGTACCTATATAATAATAGGTACCCATTAAACTTATCTGCATGTGACCCTAACTTAAACAAGACCATTTCTTTCGACGAAGGATAAGAGGCTAGTTTAACCTTTTGAACGCCACTGTCACATATATGTGACAAGCAAGCGCGTGCCCTGTAGGTACGCCAAATGTCACAAATATGTAAAGAAAGTACCTACAGCGAATTTTTGGTTTGGCGTCGGGGGTACGCAGATGCGTTTATGCTCTGGCGTTAAAATGGGTTAACTACGTATCTAAAAACTGGCCCCTAGTGGTTGTCAGACTCCGTACCCTTATTAAGCCCAAGGGTGGTGTAGTTCAAATCAAATAACAAGCTACTACCACAGAATATATAATAGTACTACGTACTACTACTGTCTGTTATTCATGCGTGACTTACCGTATCATTCTTCGTGAATTTGTAGATCTTATTAGTGCTACTACGTAATTTACGGCAATTATCAGCAGTATAGTAAACTAAGCGGTAGCTGCAGGACGAGCGGTCGATCAATCTGTAACATATTTGTTATGAGGTACACAAGTTTGCACCTAGTGCATCTTGTAGGAACTATCCCTTTTTTGTTTCGCGCCGTCGACGCGGCCCTGGTTCTGAGCGGACGGCGTGCCACCCAAGGCTCGCCGCCCGCAGGCCCGCGGCTTCGGTGGCCAGGAATCGCCCTGCGACTCCTGACGTCTGTTGCGGCGGCTGGAGCGTGAGTTTTGCCTCTCTCGCGCGGCCCGCCTCTTAACTAGCATTACTGCAGAAGGAGGTGACTGCTTCCCATGCCTCCTCGCTCCGGACCATGGATTGAACCAGGGCCAGAAGCTCTGGCTTCTACGATCGCGGCGGCCTCTGGGTCGCCGCCGCCGTACTATCCCTATATAAAAAGAGAAGTAGGTAGGTAGGCACCTACTGCAATTAAATGTTCCGAACAACTTGATACCTAATCTATACTAATATTATAAAGCTGAAGAGTTTGTTTGTTTGTTTGTTTGTTTGTTTGAACGCGCTAATCTCTGGAATTACTGGTCCGATTTGAATGATTCTTTCAGTGTTGAGTAGTCCATTTATCGAGGAAGGCTATAGGCTATATTTTTTTTTTTCAAAATTAGGGATCCGTAATAAAATTGCTATTTCGTAACACAAGGTGTAAAATCAAAAACCTTTTTTTGCGTGCGCTGCAAAAACTATTGACAAAAGAACAAAATGATGTACTACGGGTTAGAAGATCCCATTAAGACCTACAAAAAAGTCCGCGAGAACATATATCTAGCTATCATGGTTTAATCACAATAACCCATTTTGTGTTCAAAATAATTATTAAATCGTCTAAAGAAAAAAAACTACGTTAAATACGTATCGTAATATTAATCTTTATCGAAATTAAGCATTATGTTATCAAGAGTATTTATGTAGAAGTAAAATACTTTTTGTTTCATCTCAATCGGATATTTCGTTTAAAAGTTATCACGTGTGTAAGATGTTAAGAGTTGGTACCTATTAATGAGTTATGGGCCATAGAGTTTTTTATCAACATAAAATCCTGTAATAATCTTTTTCGAAATATATTTGTTGATGATTGTAAGTATAAGATCTTTGAAGAGTATAATAAATACATTTCTAAAATAACTCTGCTAAGGAAATCCACGCGCGCATAATGTTTTGAACAGTTCTGAAGACATTGATAATTGCATTAACTTCGGTAATGGTAGTTGAAACTTCTAATACAATTAAAGGAGTTTTAATCTAATAGAATTGAAAAACGCCCCAATTTTTTGGGTAACGTAATTCCTCCAAACTCACGAGATTCAACGAATCCTAAATTTTGATTCTAATCTTGAAAATTAAAAGCAGAATATTTTTAGTATTTATTTCCTTTGGGCCAAGTTCTTTTGCAATTGTATTGAGTGCTTTTATCATTTGTATGCTCAGTATTCCACAATCACCAGTAAATTCTATAAAGTTCAATGAACTTATTTGATCTTTATTATGAACTTTATTATAGCAATACAGAATAAAGCGAAATAGTGATACAAAAGCGGCTTTCAAATAATTCTCAAAGAGATATTAAAAAGTGATCAAATTAACACAAAGGGCTCAAAACAGCTATTTTATAGGAACTAGCACTAACAAGTCTAAAGCAACTTGGGAGGTAACCAATTCTATGAAATTTAATATTCCTAAAATGATAGCAAGACATTTTAATGATTAGTTAATAGACTCAGTTCAATCGAATGCCGATAATTTGCGAATAATACTCAAACAGACACATCATCAGGATTATATATCTAATCTATCTAAACTAATATTATAAAGAGTAAAGATTAGTTAGTTTGTTTGTTTAGAATTAAGGTTGATAATGTACATGTAAACTACACTTCAAATTACTCAAATCGGACCTTTCGTTTTAAAGTTACGACGGGCATAAAAATGGTCTAAGTAAGAAAAATGTTACGGTTTGAGCGAACTGGGGAGAATCTTAACGCTTAGTCCGATGAAGCTGAAACACGGCATTAATGTTTTGGATAAAAAAAGAAAAATAACAAATATTTGGATTTTTCGATGCTCTAAGTAAGAAAAATGTTGCGGTTTGAGCTAACTGGGGAGAAACTTAATGCACGGCATTAATGTTTTGGATAAAAAATTAAGAATAACAAATATAAGGGGCGAAAAGGGTTGATGAATTTTTCAGGGGAGGACATTATTGCTTACTTCAATTTACGTGGAAATTGGAATGAACAAGCTAAAAGTGGGAAATTTGAAACAGATCTAACAATGTTTACATAGTCAACCTCTGGCGGGGTGAACGGGGTGAACTGGGTGGATAGTAGGCTGATCCTGAGACCGTTGAATGGATATCGTAGTGCTTAATTTTCCAAAACTTACCTTTAAAAAGGGTTTGAGGGGGCGTTGAAGTTTGTGGAGTACCTACTAAATCCGCGCGGACGAAGTCGCGGGCGAAGTGCTAGTAATAACTCATATTTACAGTATGGCAAAAGACTGTTGATAAACTTTATCATCTGTGAGCTATATAACAGAGGTTGATAACGTGTAAGTACGCAATGCTCATAGCACAATAATGGGTACAAAAATGAACGTTGCGATAAAGCGAAATGTTGTTTTAAATTACCTCGAGAACCATTCGCCTGCCTCCCAACCGCAATCATACACGGTCACTTGATCACCCCACACAACTGCCTTCGTAGGCTTTTTTAAAGCCACAATCTAAAAAAAAACAGCATTCAAACATTTTATATATTAATTAATATCCAAGGTCTGTTATCTAAGTCCAAAAATAGCAATGTTGATCTTATTTGATAAGTCCAATCGTAAAATTTACCAAAACAATATTGTGATTAACACTTTTGGAAACATCACTACATAATATCATAACCTACCTCAGCTAGATTGACGCTCATTGATTCCATATTTGCATGTGACAATGTAAGAACAGAATTCCTGATAATAGGGACTACTTGTAAAAGTTCAGGATAAACTCTTGCTGTGATGAAATTATTCTTATCGTCGACAACCATCAAGACCCTGCAAAACAGCAAAATTAGCAAATCAAATGTAACCAGGGTGTGGCGGTTTCTTGCATCCTCTTCCGAAGATTGTTTCTTGCGATCACCCAATTCACCAGACAAGAAACAATCTTCGGAAGAGGATTTTGTATAAATATGGACTGCGAAATAGTATATTAGAGATATTATGTGATTGATCCAGTCCTAGTAAAATATAATGTTAGAATTGGTTCTTATCTATATTATATTATATAGTTATATAGAGGTAAGGTTTATAAAACAAAGTCGGGTTGGTTACACCATTTATAACTCGAGAACGGCTGGACCGATTTTGAAGATCTTTGGTTTGTTGGATTTGTATTTGCCCCGAATAACAGAATAACTATTTTAACATTAGAAAAAATATTTACAAAAATCTTTTTCGAATAGGTAAAACATCATTTGTAATAAGTGGGTACATAACAAAAACGAAACACGACAAAAATGTATTTTGAGGCGGTATGAAGTTCGCCGGGACCACTAGTGATAAATAAAATAAATCAACGTTATGCGCGAATCCAAACAAACCTGTCACGTAGCCACCCATCTTTACATCCCAAATAAGTACATTCAACCGTGTTCAGTAAAACAGGTGCGCATGACTTGATCGGGTACACATTGATCGTTTTCAGAACCCCGACTTTTTCCCATGTTTCTGGTAGTTTCGGCGGCTTGTCTTGAGATAGACGATACGCTAAGTAAGCTCCGCCAAGAACACCAGCGGCAGTTATTGAAGCCGTCACGTATAATGGAACTGAAACAAACGAAATGGTATTAGCAGCCTGTCTATGGCTCAGGTACGTAGTATAATAATATAATTTATTATCTTTGCTCAGGTCATCTCGAGGCGAATCTACCAGATTGCCAGACAGCATGAAATTAAGTGACTTGAGAGGGATCACAATAGATGGAAGCGCGCAGATTTTACATCTCCCCAGCTTGACCACATTTATATTATCTCAAATGTGGCCAAGTTGGGAGATTTTCCCCAGGTCTTCCACCTAGAAACGCTTATAACTTTTGAACCAGTGACCGACAGATTCTGATGTTTGGCGACAAATTTCGACTAATTTAGTGAGTAGGGTCAGGTGGCCAACAGTGAGCCAGTAGTACACAGAGAACCAGTTTTAGTATAACCTAAAATAGTGGTTACCGGTTCATGCAACCGACACGTAGAAACGTGTCGCGTACCGCGTCCCTCGCTCCCCCTGGTCCCCAGTTGACGGCGAGCGCCCGCTAACAGCAGCCGTGTGGTGGGACGTTTTGTGATTTCTCGCGCAAAAAGTTAAAAATGGTGAGTTTTGCTTTTGTTCCTCAAACTAGTGGTTTATTAGATTTTCTTACTGTATTTACTACACATATAAAGTTACTCTTTGCCAATCTTATGGTTATTATGTTTTTAGTATAACCTAATTCATATTTTTTTTATTATATCTCAACTGTTAAATGATGTAGGTGGTACACAGTGACTCAGTATAGTAGGGTATACAGTGAACCGTGGTTCATTGTGTACCACAGTTGCATCGACATTTGTTATTAAGATTTATATACTTTTATGCTTTAGGATGGGTCGAACTAAGGTTGCCAAACGGAAGATAGGAAGGCACAGCAAAGAAGACATGTAAAAAAGAAAGTTTTTTTCTGAGTGAAAATGAAGAAGGAGAAATAATTTTGACTGATA
The DNA here is from genome assembly GCA_002192655.3 of Mamestra configurata. Lineage (NCBI taxonomy): Eukaryota > Metazoa > Arthropoda > Insecta > Lepidoptera > Noctuidae > Mamestra > Mamestra configurata. The sequence goes on from NDFZ01005416.1 coordinate 310,918, forward strand.
ATTTTTGCCTTTACCTCAGGACCCAAAAACGGGAGATGATTGTCATTATTTTGCTAGAAACCGAGAAGAAAAATAAAATATTTTATATTGCTAAGATAATTGAATAAACGACTGATCAAAATGACATTATTGTGTAATATTTAAAACTTAAAAGTAAAATTTACCATAAGTATTCCGAGCCAATTACTTAAAAACCTCATTTTTAGAAAAGAATGTGCAATGTGCCTGTATTGTTAATTTTGTTAAGTTGTTGATTATTTTGTTACATTTTTAATAAATAAGTATTTTTGGAAATATGAAAAATCTTGTGTTTTAATTAATGAGCTTTCATTTACCGCAGTGAACACGGTTGAAATATAACTTAACTTCGTTTTAATAGGACATGATTCACTGTATCCAACAGTGGTTCACTGTGAACTTCATCATAGATCAGTGTGTACCCAATAGTGTACACAGTGAACCATTTCCCATTTTTTTTAAAACACATGTAATGTCAAATCTATCAGTTTTTAAACTTAAATTTGTGAAGAAACTTATAGTCTGATAGACACTGAATCGTATAAATGAAAAAAAATTACGTTAAATTCGAATATGACTGCATGAGAAAACTTCAAATTTTTCGTGGTTCAGTGTTGGCCACCTGACCCTACGTAATAGTATGTGTTATCAAAATTTAAATACCTGATGGTGGCCATGCCAGTGCCAGTCACACATTTCGTATACTTTATACTATACTTAATATAAAACAAGGTCAACACACACAACAATTTGCGTTTGGAGTCCCCTCAATTGATATGGTCCATCAGCCTAATTCACAAGTGTAAGTAGTGCCCTCTAGCGAACGGTGTTGTTAAATTACGCAACTAGTTTACCAAAATAATACTATTAATGAGTGTGATTGGTAAATAACATAACTAGTACCTACGTATTAACAAATTATTCCGAAACTATAACATTGTACTTGCATAGTGTACATCCATAGTAAGTCTTCAAACTATCATATTAGTCAAACTTACATGTATAAAAGTAGAAATTAGTAATAGATCACGCACTAAAAAAAGTGCCAACAGTAGATAGCAGTAAGTAGGTACCTATACTAAAGAACGGAATGATGCCTTGTATAAGTTTTCATTTACAGTCGACAGTCGCATTATTATGAAGGAAGTTAAAACTTAGGCGTGTATTTTTTTAACCTTTTCGCCGCCAACGTACACAAAACGCAATGCCTCGCCGAGCGCCAAGCTATAAATGTATAACTAAATATACAGTAAACAGTAGTGATGGGGATATCGTCATATCGATGAATAAGATTTGTACGCGTAAAGTTAAGATTTAAAGTTGATTTTACGAATATAAATAAAAACTGATTAAATATCTCCAGATTTGTTTTATTTCACAGTATCCTTAATAAGAAAAAACAGTATAAATTATGAGTATCAAAGAAACTAATACATAACTCAATTAGAACTATAAGGAATGGGGTACATCTCTATTTGTTTCATGATCTCATTCTTTAACTTCATATCAAGTTATTGGCACTGAGGGCACGTTGAATTCGATTCTGATCAGGGATGGGGTCTATGGTCTTTCTTTCTTCTATTTTTGTTTATTCCTGTGTTTTTTTAATAACTTCAGTCAACGTTTTTTACCGTAGGTATCTAAGTAGCAGA
>NDFZ01005416.1:327243-592800 GCA_002192655.3 Mamestra configurata
TACTATACTCTTCTCTTGTTCTAATGAGAAAACAATGTCCGCGTATGTTGTGCTGACGACGGTCTCAAATAAAAATAAATTATAAAATTGTGTATGTCAAAGTATCTATTAAAAAATACAATAATTAGTTTGAATTAAACAGCTTGGCATACGTCTATTAGATCGAGTTCCAAACGTTGAGATTCGAAGACGTACGAAGGTATTCGACATCGGAAAACGAATTACGGAACTAAAATGGAGCTGGGCAGGACACCTGGCAAGGCGCGGTGATGATAGGTGGAGTAAGGCAGTGACCGAGTGGCGCCCGAGGACTGGAAGAAGAAGTGTTGGTCGGCCGGTGGCGAGATGGGCGGCCGACATTGTTGCGATCGCGAGTAGAACCTGGATGAGGCTGGCACAGGAACGTGGGGATTGGCACAAGAGAAGAGAGGCCTATGCTCAGCAGTGGGCGAAGTCGGGCTGTAGATGATGATGATGATGAAAGTGATTTTAATTTTTACCCGGTATAAATTAAAAATGGGAAGGTATAAATGGGTATTTACCCGAATTCTGGGTTTTTACCGGGTATACTCCCATTTCTACACGCGCCTGATTGTAATTTTTACCTTGACGATACGACTATTACTGAAGTAATCTAGACTAGAGTTGATAATAAACAACGATACCAATTATTAGATCGTATTATAGCTAGTAAAAATTAAAAACATCTAAGTAAAACAACAAAACTCTCGAAGGAGAGACCTTTTTGGTTGGGCGTGCATAATATGTTAGTGTTGTCCTTTATTCAAAGAAAATAGTTTATTTTATTATTTTGTTTTAAATTAAAACAATTTGGTTCCCAGCTCAAAAATAGATAATTTCAGAATAAAAATAACAAATGAGTTTCAATTAATCGGTGTTCTAAATCCCTGAAATCTTCCGTAGGTCTTTTCGGTTACGCGCGACCGCTGCCGTTACAAATAACCACGCGCCCGCTTGAGGGTTAATCTATACAAACCAGACTGAATGACAGTTCACTTCATGCTCACTCTATCTAATTTTACACGGTGAGATGTTGACATTATAGACCGGCTGCTTCGCAAAAGGAGGCGATTGCTTCCCATGCCCTCTCGCTCCGGACCATGGATTGAACCAGGGCCGGACACGAGGTCGCCGCCACCGATCGCCGCTACGAGGACACGGCGGTGCTCCGCCCAAGAAATAGTTTGAGTACCTATAAATAATAAGTACTTACTTGATAGCCAATTCGAACCCTACTTCAATAGTAGGCCCACTAGCCAACACAACAGCGACGAGTCTAATCTTATCCGTATTAGACCCAAACAGCGTTAGAGGCCTTACATCCGTACTCTCAGACTCCTTCCGACCTTGTATAGGTATCGCCTCGTTAAGGACTCTCTCAGTGAGCCTCCCGCTCGCTTCACAGGATGACAGATACTTTGCAAGCTCGATCTGTCGCGTGATCGATGTCATGAGGTTGTCTATGGTCACCTTGTCCAAGTTAAAGTGAAAGGATCGCGCGTCACTTGTTTCTGAAATAATTGAAAAAGGAACTTGTTATTTCTTAATATAATATGTACATGTCAGAAAAATCTGAATGAAAGTCATGCGGTGGAGCGATAAACATTTGATTCACTAAATATGATTATGGAGATAAAATTCGATATTTTGCGAAATGAGTTCAACCTAGGTAAACGCATTCAATGAGTGATCATAGCAAAATCCAAGAACAGCAGTCATGAAGCCTTGGTAAGGAAAAAGAAAAATTAAACTAAAGGCTTATAAAACCGACTTCTTAAAATGACTATGACACCGAGCAATAGGCTTATTTTTATAAGTTGAAACTATATTTTGCATTTAATTAATGATTTTCTCCCACATCAAAACACAAAAACTGTAGCTCTATATTCAATTTGTTCAGACAAGAGTCCAAAGGCAGTGAAGTAAAACCTATACATACTGGTGGGCACAGGCACACAGTGCCCTAGATGGTGCAGCGCCGCCGACAGATGGTGCTGCCTGGCGTGCAGCACGGAGTACAGGCGCGCCGCGCTGGGGGCGGGGCGCGCGTACAGCAGCGCGCACGTGGCCGCGGCGCGCGCGTGCTGCCCGCTGCCGCACTGTACGGCGTACAGCGCCTCTAGGCGCTTGGACATCTCTAGCGTGCGGCAGATGTGCATTATGTATTCCTGGAAATTGTAATTTACTCAGTTCACTTTACTGGGTTACGGTCTGTTTAGTCCTACGCGGTATTCGCCATGTCCAGAGCATTAGCGATCAATTTCGCGCGGTATGCCACCGGGTATTTTGTATGGAGTTCCGTGGTTAGAGCGAAAAGGGCGAAGACAGTATCGCCATACCGCTCAAGTAGACGGTGTCTTTTCGCTTACTTAACAGCTTTCGCCACGGCGGCGGCCCGGTAACTAGTTCCGCAAGTAACTTTCGCTACCTATAAAAGCGTTAGCGACATCTGCTTAGGTTCGAGCTCTACCCAGAGCTCCGGGTAGCGAATACCGCTTAAGTATGAAGTTTTCTTTAAGCATAGTTCAGCGATTTCGCAGGGAAATGGGCGGAGCTTTTATCATAAGCTGTAGTATGGTAGCTTGGGCCAATTGGTATGTACATAATTTTAAGGGATGTCATGGATATAGAAATATTTTAAGCATAAAGTTGGTTTCACATAAGTGTTTTTTCAAATGTATTTTCTGTAAACTGTTTTTAAATACCAAAAATGAAGTCAATGTACCTAGCGGTGGTAATCAAAACAATAACATTAAGGGGGATCAGTAGTGATAGCCCGCGAAATTCCTATTTTCTTGTGTTTTTTACACTTTGCAGGTCAGTGTCAGTTTGTAACTTGATCAAAATATGATACGCGACAATAACAAGTATGTATTTACATAATTATAATCAATACATCGCTCTAACTTAGATTAGATTCCGGAACTCTAAATAATATGCATCAAAAATCCGAGTTGGTTGATAGTTGGTTAACCAACTTACCGCCCACATATCCAGCGTACTATCAATATCAGTCATGTCCTTCAGCAGATCATTCACCTTGTCCTTCTTCAAGCACTCCATATACACTGAATCCGTGAACGTCTCCTTATCCACTAGGTTATCATAACAGTACCTGATTACTTCACTGAGGTTACTGTGCTTCATGTAAAATGCTATGTTTGCTGTATGAGACCCATAGTTCGTTAAGTAGTAGACACATTCTTTGTAAAAGAACGGGTCCAGTCTTTTATGCTGATGGTCTATCTTTGGTTCCGTATGGTTGTTGTTTCGCCTTAATAAACCTTGGGCTAAGCTTTTCTTTGGCTGTACTGTGGCGGTTTGGAAGTCGCTGTAGTCTCCTTGTTTGATCTTCTTCACGCTGGCTAGTGTGTGCATTATGTTTAACGCTGGTTCGCTGAGTTGTATCTTCTTTTTGTTGGTGTTCATTATTGTTAGTTTCTCGTTGGTGGACTGAAAATTAAGTTATATTATTTTGCTGCTTTCTCTGTTTAGTCTTATTTACAGTCAAAATGTTTCAATAGGAAGAAGACGTTTGTTGTTAAGCAGGGTGGGAATTGTAGTCAGACTTATTGAAAAAATTCGCCACCGAAATATTGGGTTAACGGCAAATTAAACCTTGAATGAGAGATTTAAAGACAGAATAGAAAGAATAATATTTATTTAGCACTTATATGAAACACGCACGGTACATAGAAATAACAAAAAATATAGGTATGCTAAAAACTAAGTGTGTCTCACGGCTGCACTAAAAGGTCCATTTTAGCGATATTTCAGACTGATGCTGGTTTTCTAATGAACCTTTCAATGGACGAGTGGCGGTTCATTTGAATCAATATAAATATATATATCATCTGAATAAAAAAAATAAAGATTTGACAGAAGGTAAAACCAAATAGAACAAAGAATTTAAATTTAGATACTCAAGCCGTTACTACTAAAAATCACGGGTGGAATTTACTCCAGCTCAATTACAACACAGCTTACTTTTGTTTTATATTTTTACAGAAACTGAGCAACTCACCTTGATAGTTTCCGCTTTATTGAGCAGCTGTTGGTTTACAGGATAGTTCATATCTTCAAGCATGCTTATAATCTCATTCAGTAGCGGCGGGTTGGACCGTGGCCGCCCATCCGACTGCACACTCGACATAGAGCTCGTCCGCTCCGAGTACCTCATACTATGCAGTCTTCTATTAATAAACTGATTTTCTGAAGCTTCTCTACCGAACTCACAATCTTCTGTCACCTCAGCGCACACGTTTAAAGCGTTCTTGAAGCAGTGAGCGAACTTTTCCCGGGCCTGTTTGAAACAGCCCGCCTTTAGGCATGCTTTACCCCAAGCGGCTAGGACACTGTTTCTTGGGAGTCCTGATTTCGTTGCTATTTCTAGTGCTAGTTCCCATTTCTCGGCTTCTAGTAATGATCTTACTATTTGACCTGGAAAAAAAAATTATTGGTATATTTGTGAGCCTTGGTTCATAGCAAATGAACTCGAGCTAAAGAATATCAGCCGCACGGGTCGATCAATGTTAAGTTAAACATCTTAACATACCGAGTTTCCTCCGTGCCTCGGAAAGCACGTTAAGCCGTTGGTCCCAGCTGTCATTTGTAGATCTTTGGCAGTCGTTACGGATTGTCAGAAGCCAGAAAATCTGACTGTAGTTTTGCCAAGGAGTACCGTGTCACCCAGTTTATGGGTTGTGGAGGTCTAGTAGGCAGCCGCTCCACGTAAAATACTGGATTCAGCTGAATCCGATTTGACTGGTTGCCGACCCCAATATAGTTGGGAGAAGGCTAGGTAGATGATGGTTCGTAGTAAATGAACTCATTACAACGGGCGCAAGAAAGTGAAATTACAGGTAGTAGACGAAAACTGTTTAAACAGGTTTTAAACTAGTTTTTATTGGGTTCCTCCTTCGCTGAGTTGATTATTTTCGGCTTCGCCTTTTCCCAACTATGTTTGGGTCGGGTTTCAGCCTGACCTTATGCTGCTGTGTGTACCTAAACTATTACACACGGAGCGAGTGCCTGTCGACCCTCCTCTCCTCGGTAAGATTTGATATTAATTTCAACATGCGGAGGATTTCGTCAACACTGATGTTATTTTGTCCAAGAAACAAGTCAATGTAGACGGTGGAAATTTCAATTGCCGTATGGGACAAACAATGACCTTTTGGACTTGTAACTCTCGGCTTAAGGCATAAGGTTCTAAATTATGTTGAAAATGTGAGAATCTAAAGTAAATTATACATTTACTTTAGATTCTCACATTTTCAGGGTTGCGGAATTGTTCGAAAACCGCGGCCCTGGAATCAACGGGCATTTGGAGGAACACGGGTGGGTTTTAGTCTGTAAGAGTCTGACACTCCATTCCGGAGTTATTTGATGATTTCCCATCCATAAAAAGCAATAAAAGGTAAGTGTATACTGACTGGGGTGCGCGCCGTGGTGCGGCACGAGGTGCTGCGCCTGGTGCGTCACGAGCGTGGCCATGGCGTCCGCGTGCGCCAGGCAGCGCGCCGCGTGCAGCGCGCCCGTCTCCGCCACCACCACGCGACCTCCGGCGTTTCTGGCAAATTTACGTCAGATCTTAATTGTTGTAAACAAACCCGCAGATGAGTATTTTCATCACAAGATTAGCAATTCCAAAATACTTTTTTCGTGCTATTAGGAAAAGAATATTGAATATTGTCATGGGGAAAATCCTTATTATTCTTAAAGTTAAGAACAGTCCAAAATGCTTTTTTTTACCGCTTCAACGGTTAAAGTACCTGATCTTCCAGTTTCATCTAAAAAAATCATTCTGTAGGTACATAAAAAATAAAGGCCACTTACGTATCTTGCGGGGTCCTGGAGTATAGCTCCGCAGCAGCAAGCAGTAGCGAACGTCGAGCTCGAACTAAAAGACGAGCGTCACCGCCGTGAGATAACTCACGAGCGACCTCGTCACTGCGATCTAAGAGGAACCTGCACAAAAAGATATATATGAGATGATTGATCTTAATCAAAATCACACATCTTCCTGGCCTTGTCCTATGTTATTTGGGGCGGCATTCATCCTATAACATGCGCGGTGGACCAATCAGAATAGCAGCAACATTAACATCTTTGCCGACACTTTTTGCCAATTCCGTAAAAAACTTATGATCCTCAACCATTCATACCATTTTGATCATGCTTATTGCAGTCGTCTTACGTATTATCACACCTAATTTAAAATTATATTATTAATTATTTAAGTAAATCTGATGTAGTATTTTCTTTTATATAGTCTTCATATGGCAAAGTAGCTCTCATTTATCTTTCACTGTAGCAAAAAATAAGTGTAGTTTAAGGACCTCATAATTTTTGTGTATTCTTGATTTTTGTTTAATCTGTGCACTTCTTTTAAGTGACAAATTCACCATACTAATAGATAATAAGTTCTTTTATGTAATATGTTATTAGTGAATAAGTCGTTGGAGTACCTTTTTTAAAAATAAAATAAATATAAATATTTAAGGCAACACGAATAAAATAATCATTGAAGTTATGATCAGTATAACTAACCTTGGATAATCCAAATTAATAGAATGCATCTTCATAACAGACAAACACAGCGTTACATTTGGCGTGAACTCGTAACTAAACTCCGTCCTGACCGCATCATTTCTGTTAGCATTCGTTGAGAGACACCAATCCATACACGTCACGCCACTGCCGGCCGAATCAGAGTTACTGCTCAACATCATATCGTGCTCCGAATGAGCTTTCTTATTCATAGTTTGAGTATAGCAGTCATCACACACTCGGAACTTAACCCCGCTAGGATATGTCGGGACATGCATCCTGTGCCTGGAGCAAGCGTGGCAGACCAGACGCCCGCACCGCCGACAGTGATGTCTTCGAATGATCATAGAGAACATAGACGTATGACACAGCATACACCGGTCTGTTGAATAGTCTTCGGCCCACTGCTCTTTGCTGGGCACTTGCTCGGGCATTTTAAATGGCATGTTGGCTGCCTCGATGTTTATAGAGTCAATCGATTGCAGTAACGAGTCGTCTGAAGGCTTTGGAGGCGCTGGGCACACATTTCGCGGGTTCTTCATGTCTAAGGCCTTTTCGGCATAAAATCTCAGCAAGGCATCTACAGCATTCCGAGATATAACTAAACTTTCGATAGATTTTATATTGTAGTAGAGGTTGTCGCCGCTCGGATCTTTTTTTAGACTCGGGGAGATCTTGTTTATGATGTTGGCCAGGACATCCAGTTTTGCGTTCATTAGGAACTGTTCAATCATTATTAAAGGACTCTCAATCAGATCCCAGAACAGATGTCGCCAGTTCGGATCTATTTCGAGCATGATTTGAAGCCCTATCTTGATGTTTTCGAAAGACTTCCAGTCGAAAGAGTTTTCTGTTATGAAGTCTACACAAACTTGAAGTATTTCTACGTTCCGCGCTTTCGACATCTCGTCTTGTATAAGGTCCATGGCTTGGGAAGTTGGGAGTCGCAGTAGAAGCATATGGACGAGTTTTGGTGTCGCCTGGTTTGTGTATTCGAACAATTGCCTCAATAGATTCATTACTATCAAGTTCTTCATGTTTTCGGACACCTCGTGCGCGTCTGCCCACTCCAAACATAACTTGAACTAAAAAAAAATGGATGACTAATAAATTCATAGAAAAAAAAAACATTACTGCAAGCTTCTATTTTAACGCACAAAATGAAAAAAAAAAATCGGGTCTGTACTGTTGACCGTTACCTACGGAGTTTCTTTGCCTGAAGTCATTCAAGATGGAGAATCAGATAATAATTATCATAAAATTGGTTGTCGTCGGATAAGTGGTTCTAATGAAGCTTGTTTAGGTCCAATCTAGTTATTTTTTACCTGTTGACTATCCATGAGAACTTCGATGACACTCTCAGGGTTTTCAATTGATCTTTCGTATATGGCATACCAGTGATTTGTTCCCATTATAGCAGAGATCTGTAACACATCAACAAAATCAGTATACACAAAACACAAAATCGTAGAAGGAAATTTAAAAAGATACCCTACCTGATCATACAAAGGTATTTTAACTATCCAATCAGAACATCGCTCGTATAATCCGTCGTCTAAAAGGTCTTGGTTTAGAAGGAAACGGAGATAGTCCAAGACTTCCAAAGCACCGTCCGCGGGCCACATGCTCAAGTTGTTCAAAATGAGGTCCACTTTCAACTCAGGACACTTTAGATACTGGCAATACTTCCAGTTATTGGGTATTTTCGGATTTGTTGCCAGTTTAAAGAGGATTAAGTCCCTCAAATTCGACAAATTGGCACTGCACATTAATTGACGTTCAGATAAAGAGTCTATAATGTTCAGGCATTTCAGGATCTTCCCAGACTCTATCAGTTGCGGCATGAACAAGAACAGCTTGTCCAAGTCAACAGTCGTGTGAAGGGATGCCAAGTACTTGTTGTTACCGAACAAATGTTTCGTGCAGTTGAACCGGTCCAACTCCATGTAGTTGTTCAAGCATTTCGTACGAGCATCCATACTTTGCTGTAAGCTATTTTCGTTCGGTGAAGTATGAATTTTCTTTATAATGTGCGCTAGAACCCAGTTGTGTAGAACTACGTACGTAAGGCACTGTGGATCGGGAGAACGCGGTAAAGGAGCAAAGTTGGTAACAGGATCCAAAAACAAATTCTCTTCAGGGTTTTTAAAGTCGTACACCACGTGAAGCAAGTTATTGAAGTTCATTTCGCTCGCCTCTTTTGGAGGTCCAGCCAAAGTGATCGACGGACAAAAGTTCAGGATGAGTTTTGGTATAAGATTTACATTCAACTTCTTACAGATGGGCTCCAAATTAGTGACAGGAATCTCTTTATTGTTGATCATATTGCCAAATATGTCATGGAGTTGTCGTTCGAGAACGGAGAAGTATGGCTGGTCGGAGCCACTGTCGACAGAACGGTTATCTTCTTGTTCTAGCTGAGACACCGTCTTACAGTACATGTAACACATTCGAAGATACGGTATTCTTAGTTTCTTGCTTCCTTGACGAGACACCTCACAGATGTTGCACAAGTCTTTATCAGACGCAGCGACGACATTCATATAAATCTGATGATATTTCTGTAATAAGTTTGGATCTAGCTCGATGGACTCATTCGGGGTCACAACGTCAATCAAATCTTCACAAGATTGTCTCAATTCTTTAGACAGCTGGTTCAGTTTACAGAACTCTTTATGCTTTATAGGTATTCGACAATCTGTTATCAATCCACAAATATTGTCGATGAAATTGAAAGACTTTTCAGTGTTTCCAAAAATTTCGAAAGTTACGCTAGCAATATCTTCTACGAAGCGTATGTAGTTAGTTTTCTTGACAGCTGCTATATCAGTGCAGCTGCGAACTTCAGCTAGCTTTCTTTCTACTACGTTTATTAGGCCATACGTGATCTCTCTATTTAGACCGCTGCTTAGTAATATGTCGACAGCGTTTATAAAAGGAGCGTTTTGATGATTGTACAGTTGCAAGTGTGGGTGCCGAGCGCCTAGCTCTATAATGTCGAAGGAGTTTGGAGCCCTATTTGAGGCCAGGAAGCCTTCAACGAGGCCCATGACCTCCGTCGAGACTACGGACAAAGCTGATAGTTCTTTGGTTGCGTAGCGAGTGTCATCTCTATAGTAAATAATGTTTTTAATCTTAGCTATTAAGTTCCGTAGGTGCTCCGTAAATGTTACTTCCGTAGCTATTTCGGAGTCCGCTAGGTCAAACATCTGAAACAATAGAAATAATTAAGAAAAGACAGGAAAATTAAATAGGTCCACATGTATAATAAATAATATTTTCCTGGTAGAAATCAACATTCCATAAGCTTACTTTAGACAACCTTTTTACTCCAGTATCATGAAAACTCATTAAACAATCTATAGCTGCCATGACAAACCTTGACAAACAGAAGACAGATGTCAAGAACTTGTAAATATTATTACAAAAGCATAATCTTGTCGGGGAAATACAAATAAGTAAATGTTTTGGTTCCTAACCATATGTTTAAGCAACAATATAATTGCAAACGGGTTCGTCATTCAAGACACATACAACGTCTTATTGAATGATGACGCTGATTATAAAGTGGACCTAATCCTTACTGATGATGACCATGAAATGATTCAGGAAAATGAGCTGAAGGAATTTAAGATAGAGAATGAGAGAGAGAAGTTTAGGAAACTTAATGAGTATGATTGTTTTGTTTATCTATAAATACGAACACTGTCTGTCTATCCGTCTGTCTGTTTATTTGTTACCTCTTCACGTCTTAACGCCAGAACGGATCTGAATGAAACTTGGTACACAGGTAGATCATTGGAATAGGATTAGGAAACTTGGGAAAGGAAAACTAAGTCTAGTAGTATACTGCGATAGGTGGAGTTTATTTATTTAAACTTAATGTACAATATATTAATAAAGATATTGGGGGAGTACTAAAACAACGCGGCCCGCGGGCGGCAGCTAGTAGGTACTTATACCAATATTTTGAAAAGAAAAAGCTTTGGAAATATCTATACATTTAGATTTAGGATCTTTTTATTACATATTAAAACTTTTTAGCATGGCGAGAATTAAAAATTATCGAACACCGAAAATATTAACTAAAAATGTAAAAGATCCTTACGAGGCAATTCTGCCTATTATAGTGGTACACGGAAAATCTAACGCAGTTATGACCACTTATATCGGAGCGGTAAGCACCAATCTTTTGCTATAATTACAAGTTACAACACACAAATAGAATATAATTATATTTTAATTATTGTAGGTATGGCTCTCGTCTGACCACTATCTCTCCTTATGGTAGATAAGGGATGATATGGTCGAGTACGGAGGACGTTTGCGCAAAAGTTACCTATTTATTCTTGTCTTAGACCTCCAAGATCCTTTAAAGGATGAACTTTTAAGATGTACTTATTAGCTCAAAAATCTTGCAGAAAAGCCAATATTTATTTGGATTTTTGTTCGTGTTTAAACAAATACAGCCTTGGCCAAAAGTATTAGGCACCCCCAATATAGTTACCACACACCTGTGCTATTTGAACTATGAAACAATATTCTATAGAACTGCGATACCGGTGTCATAAAACACTATTTAAGACAATAGGCGGCATTTTTTAAGCAGTCGTAAAACATCTGGTGCGTCAATAATAAAATATTATTTTTTTCAAAATTTATTTTTAATGTTTCGTCAGTTACCATTTGGAAGTCTTAGTGTAAAGACAGTGCATTTGTGGTTTTGTGAATTAATTAAGAAGAAATTCATTTGAAAATGCCAAAACGAAACGAAATTAGTATTGAAAATCGTGTAAAAATTCAACTTTTGCATGAGCAAGGCAAGACTCAAAAAGAAATCGCGAAGTTGGTGAAATGTTCGCGATGCGCCGTTCAATCTGCTATCAAACGTTTTGTTGAGACTGGCTCTCATGCAAATAAACGAAGAACAGGCAGAAAACCCGTGACTACTAGCCGTCAGGACAGAAAACTTATCCGAGAGTCTGTGAAAGATAGAAAAAAAAACTTCTTCGGAGCTTGCTGCGGCTTTCACTGAAGAGACTGGACATCCCATAAGCGCACGAACTGCAAGACGGAGGCTAGTAGAAGCCGGCTTAAAAGGTTGCAAAGCTAGGAAGAAGCCGTGGCTATCCGCAGACAATAAAAGAAAACGACTTGATTGGGCTCTGAGACACCAACATTTCACAGAAGAGGATTGGTCTAATGTGCTGTGGTCTGACGAATCAAACTTTGAAGTAAGTTTTTTTAGTGAAGTCTATACCACAATTACAACGATCATTGTTGTGCTTGTCTTCAAACTCAAATGTTATAAAAGTTTGTAATGTGTGCTTTTTTTTGGAATCTACAGGTATTTGGAACACCAGGTGTGACGTTTGTGAGGCGACGCAAAGGCGAAGAATATCACCCAGATTGCGTAGTACCAACCATAAAACACGGCGGAGGCAGTGTAATGATTTGGGGTTGCATGGCTGCGGATGGAGTCGGCAAAATGTTTGTTTGCGAAGGTCGCATGAACAGTGAAAAATACATTAATGTACTGGAAACTGCTCTCGTACCTTCGCTTTCGTGTATTTTTGGTGACACTAACTTAAATGGTGTGAAATTCCAACAAGACAATGCTCCGTGTCACAAGTCAGCTACTACGATGCGCTGGTTTACTGAAAATTGTATTGATCTGCTAGATTGGCCTGCCCAGTCCCCGGATCTAAATCCTATTGAACATTTGTGGAGTATTTTGAAGAGAAAAATAAAAGAACACTCGATAACATCAAAAACTGCTTTAAAAAACGCGTTAGTGCAAGAATGGGATGCAATTTCTCCAGAGGAATGTGCGAAACTTGTACGTAGTATGCCCCACAGAGTTGCTGCTGTCATAAAATCAAAGGGTGGCCCAACAAAATATTGATGTTTTTACAATATTCTAATGGAAATAAAGTACTTTAATCATTATAATTAGTTTTATTTCTCCCTAAGCCTGAAATATGCACTAATTTATAGGGTGCCTAATACTTTTGGCCAAGGCTGTATATTTAGTGATTATAACTGTGACAATCAATTGCTAAACAAATAATATAAAACAATAAATATGGTTCATCCTTTGTGGTTTATTTGCTCATATGTTGGCGTGGCATTAATGACCGCATGGGGCAAGTATGCGCAGAACTAAACGGTCTCTTTCTCTCTATAAGGAGTGAAAGAAACTCTATTATATTCCTAGCATAATGTATATAAGTCATTTAATTTTGTCGCTATATTATCATCATCTGGTCCCTGTACATACATAGTAATAGGGTAGATAACTAAAAAAATCTAATTAGTAAGTGAGATAGATTTCAAAAAAATATTGGACTCGTATTTTTTCATTTTTCACGTAAACAAAAAATGAAGACGATACAGTGCGTTGAAAACTCGTGTGACGTCACCAGCCTCCACTCCTGATCTTTGACGCGTTTTAACTTTGTCAATTTTTATCTTTCCTAATATTTTAAAGCTAAAGAGTTTGTTTGTTTGCTTGGTTCAACGCACTAATTTCAGGAATGTTTGGTTCGAATTCAAAACATATTTTAGTGTTGGATAGCCCATACATCGAGGAAGGCTATAGGGCCTATAGCCTTATAGGTCGTAGCGTGAATAGGAGCGGAGCATCAATGAAAATGTTGCAAAAACGGGAATATTTTTATGTGACGCAGACGAAGTTGCGTGGCTAGTGAAATATAACATACATAGCTTTTAGGACCTGGAGTAGGACAAAGGATAGGTACTTTTAATCAATGTAGAAGAAGTTAGTTTCTATATATATTTCAGCTACGACCTACTACTGCCAGTAACAATAAAAGAGCCATTGAAGAAGAAAAAGAAACGGTATACGATTACGACAGTTTAGTGAACGAGTACTATGACGAGGCGACCAACGAATCTCGATCCAAGAATGCGTATCACATACGTAAATCAGGTGAATTGCACGCTCTCTTTATAATGCGAGATGACGCACTCACGTTATCTACTTAAGTATATGAAAAAAATAAATGGTAGTAAAACGATCGTGATTCATGGATGTAAACATGTGGTCCACGTTAACATGGCTCGTTAAAGATGGTTTTAGAAATTAAGAGTCATGGATAGTTGACAATACAATTAGGTGCTTGACCACGCTAAAGCCCACGCGCGGGTGTAGTGTCTTTGAAATAGATGACAATGCGATCTTAACGATGTACGATGGGAAATCATCAAATGAAGGAAGTGTCGTCAGACTCTTACTGACTAAAACCCATACGTTTTCCTCCAAATGCCCTTTGCGTTCCAGAGGGGCTACTCTCTAAGCCCGAAGTCCGTAGTTTCGGGACGCGGTAACTCTTTTAAACAAATTATAGACATAGAAAAACAGCGAAGTATAGTGCACTTAAACCTAAGTCTGGAACGCTTTCTTGTAAATGTAATAGTGTACCTACTCATTGTTAAAGTCAAATAAATTATGATAAAAAGTGGCCCCCATACAATTTCGGCGTTAATGCGATATTTTTGATTTCAATTTATCGTAAAATACTGGTAGTCAGCTGAATCCGGTTGGACTGGAAGCCGACCCCAATATGGTTGGGAAAAGGCTAGGTAGATCTATCGTAAAAACGGAAATACTGAATGTAGGCCGCATTTTCGATTTTCGAATAACCTATGGGTAGAATGGCTAGAATCATGCGCAACAAGCAAGTTCTCCTAATGGTACGGAAGCCATCGTATGCGAGTCTAACTCGTATTTGACCTATGTTTCTCAGTTTTGTCCGTCCAGTTATTTATGTTCCCTATGTCCATTTCTTTTTTCCAGGGAACCTTATAGCGGATTACGGTGTCATTAGTTCGCTGAAGAAGATATTTACACTGACAAGAGGTATTACCAACTGCTCCAAGGTGAACGGCATAGGTTTGATAGCGGTGAAGTGTCTGATGGACGACTACAAGGATCAACGAATGCCCATGAGAGACCTGATAGCCCGGCTCCGGAGGATCTGCCAAATATGGTTCTTTGTTTACTTGGGAGTTGCTATACCTTTGTGGTGTACAAGAGGTAATTCCTACTTGTTACTATTCTACGAAAAAGGCTAAAGAGTTTTTTTTATAACTGTAGAAGTCGTTTATCTGAGTGTTTGGGTGAAATTTGGAAGACGTGTAGACCATAGGCTGGATTAGTACATACCTTATAGACTTTATATGGGCAGTGGCGGCGCAAGACTAAACTTTATGTGGGCAAGATTGCCATTTTGCGAGGCCCTCTAGGTCTACCTAAGTATGCTATGATTTTTTTTCAGAGTTTGGATTCTACAATTGATAGTGGGATGCAATGCACCGAACGCATCCCGCAAGTGTCGGACAAGGCCGGAAGGATCCGGGTGGCCCCCCGCAAGCCGTAGGCTCGGGATGGTATCAATATATCATGAAAATATTGAAAAATAAAGCTATCTATAAATTACTAATTATATTGTTTGTTGGCAGGGTTGCCACTTTATTATTATTGTATATTTGTCTATTAACCATTCATGTAGAGTACAAAAGCTGAACAATTTAGTGTATTTAGAATGCAAGAGCGAGCGAAGCGAGATCGGATAAGTTGGGTTTTATTTGGCATCAAGCCTTAGCTATAATTATCCGGAGTTAAAGAAAGCCAAAGCTGCGAGGCCCTTAGTACCGCGAGGCCGTAGGCGGTGGCCCACGTCGCCCACGCCTAGGGCCGCCCCTGTATATAGGTACCCGTAGTATGCTCCCATAGGATCATTTTCGACTTTTAAGCGGGTGAATCCGGAGGTAAAAGCTGTTGTATCTTACTTCTGAGTGATTCGATTCTATTCTACAAATCTATTACGCGCCTCTTTAACGGTTCTGTATGGCAGTTCGCTGTGCCGAAAATAAATATATCTAGGTACTGTAATTTCTCCAATGGCTACCCGACAAGCTGCAATACGGCAGACGGCATTATCTGGAATTGCTAGTGGACTTATGCCCGGTTTCTTATGTATTTTATCGGTCGTTTATCTGTCCGTTAACATTATTTGTCATAATGCCAATGGTTAATTTGTGGTTAACAGACATATAAAATACCTTAGAAACCGGGCATTAGTATTGAGCATGCAGCTTTACTATTTATCTGAGGAACTCCTGACAGTTTGAGTTTAAAACTATTAGGTACATTTTTAAACCCGTTTATGTCTAGACATGTAATATTGGTCGAACAGAAATAATCTCGGGAACTAGGAGCACTGTAGCCGTGTAGCGTAAACAACCGATAACTGCGTCGCACACATGACACAGTCCACACGTTACATGGCATTACTCGTATTATTAATATTATTATAATTGATTGATTATGTTAATGGGTTACAGCCATTGCGTAAACGACAATAGATAGCTATACCTACACTTCTATGTAGTCCCCCAAGAGATCGAGGGGCGGTGATACCGGTATATTTTGTGGTTTACCGATTAGTTTAAAACTAACACTATTTTGCCGTTACTTTTACAAATTTAATTTTGCATTAATATTTAAAATATTTTTAAAGAATATTTTCCTCCGACTCTGTTCTCATACAAAACTATGGGTCGTTCACCCGCTCTAAACAGCCAAGTAGGTATTTTCAGCGGGTGATATGTGCCAAAATTAAACAAGATAATAAAACCACGATTAATTCAAAATAAAAATACATAAGAATAGGTATACCCTCCAACATTAAAATAATACCTAGGTATAGTATGTAGGTACCCTACGGTACGGTAGAGCGTAGCAAGGTCAGTATTGTACCTAAATAAACAACTGAAGTAAACGTTGGTTAAAAAGTCAAGGATTGACATTGATTGCTCAGCGGCGATTAGAAACAAGGAAACAATTTGCGGAAATAAGCAAACTGAAATCATAATACCTACTGAAACATGAATGGATCGATACTAACTAGGTCATTTGAGTGACGATACATTAATCAGCTCAGTTCCTAAAGGCCTGTTCATACCTATGCGATATTAGCTACAGCCTACAGCGGTAACAATTACTTTCGCTCTGTATACCCCGCCGGGTATTTTGTATGGAGTTCCACGGCTAGAGCGAAACGGGCGCCATAACGCCCAGTTCTGGAAGATGGTATATTTTCGCTTGCTTTGCGAAAGAGGTTCCGGCACAACGGCGTGGGCTATCCATAGAGAACGTGCAGGAACTACAGGTGGCACAGAAATGTCGTTGTCAACTATATTTTACATATAAGTTTCAAAATTGCAACGCTAGATGGCACAGTCTACTTCGTGCACGTTCCCCTAAACGCAGCGTGCAGGAACTTATAGGTGGCAGCACAGGAGCGTCAATGTTAAGTATTCTTAACGTTAAATTTTCGAATATGCAACACTAGATGGCAGAGTCAACGTCATGCACAGTTCCATATAGCGGTAGCAATATCCGCTTAGGTTTGATCAGTATTACAGTAGGATTACCGCATGCCTACTCGGCTTTTGATACTGCTCTGGTTAGCGAATACCTACCACGTAGGTAAATATAGCCAGAAGAAGAAGAGAACGGTCATATTCCCCGAAGGGATTGGCAGTGGAGTACTTACAGCTACAAAGCAAAGTAGCCTATAGGTACTGTATACCGTAAGCAAAGTTAGCACACCCATATTGATGTGTTTGAGTCATGTTTTCTAGTTTTTATTAGAGGAGAACAATTACTTCTGATTTAGAATGTGATACGTGATTGTGTTATGTATGTTATGGGATTAGTGTAGGTATTATCACGGCTGAGAATAGTGGGTGGTGCCGCTTTATGGGCAGATTTATGAATTACGGAAATAATCTAAACTAATATTATGCAGAGTTAAAATTGTTTGTTTATTATGTTCGAAATTCCGAATACGAAAATTCTGTCACTGATAGAAAGCTAGGTACTTACACTATTGATAAGTGTCATACGCTTTTTTAGCTCGATAAAAATACGCGGTTCTTACAAGATAGGTAGGTATACCACGGCAGCGAAGTCGAGGGAGAAAATAGTATCTAGTAATAATTAAATTATTAACTTCACTCTTGTCTCTCCAGGTTGGTGCTGTTGCTGTCTTTGTTGCAAGATTTTCAAACCCCGACAAACTATCGAAGAAGCCAAGAAGTATGTGGTGGCATACCCGCCGGGCGTGTTCAAGAACAAGCACGGAGACATACGATACGAGCCCAGCGAACGAGAGAAACAGTGCTACGAGGAATTTGAGCATTTCATTAAAACGATGTAGATCAAGTCTCGTATCCACTACGCAACATTTGGCGCGCAACATGTTGTTGCACAATAGACACGACACTTTTCCATACCAATCTATATCTATAAGTACTAATGTAATAAAGCTGAAGAGTTTGTTTGTTTGAAGGCGCTAATCTCTAGAACTACCAGTTGGATTTGGAAAATTCGTTTTGTATATGACAGCCACATTCAAGAGGGGAAAAAAGAGCGGAACGGGAAAAAACGGGATGTGCGCGTACGAAGTCGCGGGAAAAGCTATTATTTCCATAAACTGAGGACAAGTACACACTCGAGGCTACTTGCGACCTTTGGAACCCTTGGATCTTGCGATCATATTTCACTAACGAGTTAACGAGTCAGTAATATGAATGCTAAAACATCCGTATGTTATAAAGAGGTCCAAACGTTAGTTAAGTATTTAGACTTTATATTACTATATACTATCGACCTTATTGCAATGTGCATAAGTTCTAGGTAATTTAGCAAAAAAATATTCTGTTTTCCCTTGTTGAGAATTTAAACTTTTATCCGACCCATCAGAACCAGGGAGAGAGGATACACACTTACCTCTAAAATCTGATTAGCCTTGGAGAAGTCATTATGATACAGCGCAAGCGCGACGAGACTTGTCGGTTTGGCCAGCATTATTGATATGAAGTCTATACCATTGCCTTTCTTTGATGGATATGCTGGAATTATAAAATAGTTTCATTGTTGAGTACTCCTCCTTAAATGAATCGATAATTTGAACTGTAATTCCAATAACACAAAACTCACTTTCGTCTGACACAGTTGATGCAAACATAACTTGTTCCACTTCATGTTTGGCACTGTTTGCATTCTTTCGCCTTGTTTTAGGTTTCTTCCTGAACACTTTCAAATCCATCTCGCGAGCTTCGTCCTCGCTGCTCTCGTCTACTTCTACATAGTCCAAACAGAGCTTTGAGACCAGTGGGCTGGTGTCAGGAGACAGTGTCGACACCAACTGCAGCTTCCAAATAGAATGATTCACTACTTTGACCAACTTCTTCAGCCTAATGAATATCTCCTGCTCACTATCAACTTCTACGTTTTCTTCAAGTTTCTCCAAACACAATTTCAAAGTATTCAGAACAAGCTGGGTGGTGTACGAGTTGCACATAAACCCAGCATTACTGTTGCCGCCATTCTTCGAATTTGTTGTTTGTTTCTTTGCATAAAAGTAGGAACAATCAGAATGGGCTCCACAAGGATAGTCCTGGCTATGCTCATGACAGGAGAAGTAGTCATATCTTAGAAAGAGACAGGAGAAAATATTTTCAATCACTTCAATGCAGCTTTGTAATGGTAGAATAGATAAAACAAGACGTTTTAGCTCATCCAAGGATGACACAGTGCCCTGGCTGTCTTCTACGCCCTCTGATGAATTTACTATTGTGTCAATTATTTTCGTTATTGCACAGTAACTGTTATAAGTCATTACATCCCAATTGGAGCCAGCTTTTTCTTGACCTTTGTTGTTAATCTTATTTTTCAAAGTCTTCAACTCAGCTAGAAAGTCATTATTTGTATTTAAAAGTCTCGAAACCTTATACCTGTCTACTTTAGAAAGTCTGCACACTTGAGATATCACGGCCAGAGCACTCTGTGCTAACACTTGACTAAATATGGAAGTGGTCATTATTTTACAATTGTTTTCCAGACAAAATTTAATGATAGTCAATTCTCTTTTTACTTCTGTAATATAAAATTGTAGATGGTCATCTGCTGTAGTGTATGTATCCAAAATAGAAAATATATTAGTGAGTTGATGTATCAGAGATGTTAAGTCAAATGTTTCAGCACTGTTGGTGAGATCTATCAGTACCATGATAAGGATTTGTTTAGTGAAATTATTGATTTTGAATGTCACATTCTTCATGTCGTGCACCTGCTGTCTGTACACCTGGGCTGCTTTCAACAGCCAGTGTGTTCTGTCTTGGTAACAAAGTTCAAGCATATATTCTGGAGTCAGTTTGAATTCCTTCTGTGGCTCATTCTTTTGCATGAGATCTGAAGTTATATATAAAAGCTCTGGCTTCTCATGTGTTATCAGGCTAAGCAAGATTTGCTTTCTATACTGCCTGAAATGTTCCTCAGATATCTGCTGCAGTATTTGATTTACAAACTGAGGCAAGTGGGTGTCATCCCATCTTACTAATGATATTAATGTGATTAGTCTATCTATGGAGTTAGTCTCGGTCAGCTCATATTTTAAGATGTCTAAATAAAGAATTTGTATTTTGTTAAGATTAGGGTCATCTTTGATGGCATTCTGTTGTATGTAGGATAGAATGGTTATTGTTGTCACAGGATTATTTTTTAGATTTACTTTTATAAATTCCACTGTTTCATTGCTAAATTCTTTACATGGTTTTGATTCTTCAATGTCATAATATAGTTGTATAATTTCCTGAGAAAAGAAGAAATAGATATAATTAATTCTGAAGATCAAATAAGTTTACAAATGATTATTATTCAAACTTACGTCATATACTTCTGGAGAGAGTTGGTCAAGAAGTTTTAAAATGTACATAAGTTCTTCCTCCTTCATCTTGAGATCTTATTTTTTTTCTTTTTCTGAAACAAGCAATACAACTATAGATTCTATATTTCAAACAAAAGATGTCTATTATGGTGGAGGTAACCCTGCTTTATTGCTTATTCATTTATCGTCCATATCACTAAACGAAAAGTAGCCATTGGTTATAAACAATAAACATAACTAAAGTCAGAACTATTATGTTCCAATAAGAATGAAAATATGGAGCCATGGGCAATGGATGAATGGGTCGCAAGGCAGGGGTTTATTTATCTAAGATCCGTTATATCTAAGTTGCTTTTGCTACCTGTATAGGTTCTGAAGTTCAACAAACTTTATATCACTAAAAACTGCATTTCACTCGGGAAGAGCAAATCTTTGGACAATTCTGATAAAACAACCAATGCAATACCAGCCTAGGTAAATATTAGCTTATATAATGACTGATAAACAGCATGAACTACCTTGTTAAGTAAACAAATAATTATGTCGTGTTATCTGTGCCTCTGAACTGTGGGTCACAACTTCACAAGTCAGTGACTTGATCAATTTAGATGTAACTATGAGGTAGAACTTTCGTATGCTCAACCTAATTTTTAACTGTACCTACTAGTCGCTGGGATTTGATAGTTTCTTTTTATAATTATTGCACTTTATAAAACACTTTTAAATTTTTGAAAGTTACAAAATAAAGTACTAATTGCTTTCCATGAAAAATCCTTGGGCTAAGTTTTTCATCACAGTGTAATAGTAATCCAAAATACGAGTATGGTCTTTCTTTTATTAGAAGCAGAGACAAAGGTTTGTTATTGAACACAAAAACCAAATCTAAGAATGAAAAGCTGATGAGGTTTGAATAATAAATCCCTTTCATGCGTGACTCTATATTCTTTCTTTAAACTGTTTTCTCGGTATTACGCTAACCATCTTTAATCAAACGATAAAATAGAAATAGCTTTTAAGATGTTAGCGTTATGTAAATAAACACTAGTGGTACACAACAATAACAAAAAAACTTACCTTTTGTAAACAATCATACACGGTTATCCTGGTAAGACCATTATAAAAACAAATCTTCAAGCAAAATAGCCACTAGAATATTGTTTGCTAATTAGAAAAAACTCATAACATCACAAGTAATCTCAATCTCTGAAAATAACACAAAGTGCAGACTAGACTACAGAAGTGTCAGAAGTCAGTTCAGTTCCAATTGACATTTCCTACTTTAATAGAGGTAACAACTACTTTTTTTAGTCGAGTACTAGTTTTCGTCTTTAAATCGATTGTTGATTTGACGGATTGCGCGATTTCAGAAATAAAAATTCCAAAATAAGTTTGAAATAGAGAGTTATGTCATAAAATATTAAACTGATGCCAGATTCAGCAGTCCGCTCTGGAAAACACCCGAACCAGATATCTTTTTCATATCTAGATTTTTAGTTACACCTCCCAGCGAAGGCTGTGTGCAGCACTGGTTAACCAAAGAGACCTTCGAATGACAGCTGACATTGATAGACAGTGACAGATTTAGCATGTCCTGGACAGACTGGCAGCGCATTTTTGGCGAATTTCGCCGAATATTTGTTTCTGTTTCAATTTATAAATAGACTATTTCAGTTTTGTATTTGCAGTGAATAAAGAATTATTGTCATACAAAACATCTTTATCATTAGTTAGTGGTGTTCAATACAGCTAATATGAAACTATTGACAAGATGCAATATTATAAAACATGTCTCGCTTTTATATCGGTCCAATACTAAACATGACTATGCCGTCTCGATCCGGGAATATGTTACCGTCCTCTCTAATACAGGACGAAGGATTAGACAGCCTTTACCACTGTCGTCTGTGTCATATTTGCAATATTCCGACGACAAGAAACCGTTCATAACCTTTGAGAAAAAGTCGCACACACTAAAGGATGCATTTGAGCACAAAAAAGAACAATTAAAAGATACAGAACACAGGATCAGGCAAAGAAGTGAAGCGATTGTAAGGGATATAAAGCATCAAAAGGATGTGACTGGACAAAAACTGCGAGTGAAGAAAGAGTATATCATAAAAGATATACTTGAAACCAAAGCAAAAGTGAAAGAAAGGATTGAAGAAGTTGTAGAGGTAAATATTTTGCTAGTCTCTAATTTGATGGATCTGACTTGTAGGTATGTGATAAGGCCAAAGATAGACACATCATTGTAAACTAAATTACATATTTTTCATTGATATTAATTTACCTCTTATTAAAAATGTGAGTTAGTAGCTTTCTGCTCTATGATATTGTAATAAGGAAAATCAGGAATATTAACTGTACTTGCAGAGGTACCCGCAATTTTTTTCATCACATAAATCTAAAGTCATATTCAACATAAGTTAATTCATATACCTCCTCTGATTACATTATCAGATAAATTTGTGCTTTCTTAGTGTAAACTTTAAATTTGTTTTAAAATGTGTACTCAAACATCTAATTGTTTTCAGAAAGAAAAGGTCTTCACAGTACCTAACATCTTATGTTTCACAAGAATAGCAATGTCTCCTTATCTGGGATACACAATATTTCAAGAAGACTATAATGTTGCACTTGGTTTATTGGTATTTGCTGGTGTTACAGATTTGGTAAGATTGCCTTTACCTAATAACCCAGAAAATTACTGTGCCACCTCAGTGGCAAGTGTTATTTCTAAATATAAAATAACCCAGGTTACTCATACTTCTATGGTCCTACTGTTTTAATTTTGGTATTAATTTACATCCATGTTATATTTCCCAACCACTTTTTCTTACTTTTCCAGCTGGATGGATGGATAGCCAGAAACTGGAAGGGTCAGTCAACAAAGATGGGCTCCTTCTTGGACCCTATGGCAGACAAAATTCTCGTTGGCACCCTCTTCATATCACTGACTTACCAGAACTTGATACCACTGTCACTAACATTGCTCATAGTTAGCCGAGATGTAGCATTGGTTGTAGCTGCCTTTGTCATCAGATACATGAGCTTACCTCCCCCTGTGAGTAATTTACCTTTACAATATTAAATTTCTAGATTGTTACCTTTTTTAAAAAGGATGAATGGAAACAGGAAATCTGCCTTGAGATGACCTTAAGCCATAACTTGATTACCTGTATTTACATGATTGTAATCAAATTAGGACTTGTCAAGGTCCCTTTCAATGTTGATTCACAGAACTGTTTATACTTGTTTCATCTCTACTACACGAGTTGTTTCTGTTTTTTTTAACCTTTTGAACGCCATTGTCTATACATGACAAGCAAGCGCGTGCCCTGTACGCCAAACGTCACAAATATGTGACAAAAAGTACGATAAATTTGTGGCTTGGCGTCGGGGGCACGCTGATGCGTTTTAGCTCTGGCGTTCAAAAGGTTAAATGAAATAAATGTTTGTTGTCAATTTACAGAGAACGCTAAGCCGGTACTTTGATGTCACTCACGCAACTGCTCAACTGGCCCCCACCTTCATCAGTAAAGTCAACACTGCTGTACAGCTTTTACTTGTGAGTTTTAACTTCTCTTAAATAAAATATAATTTTCTGAAGAATAGGAACATGTTTAGATTGACAGAGGCGTCGCATAATCCTCATAGAAATAGATCATCACGCAAATATATGATCGACGCAATCATTTGTTGATTGTCGCTTCGACGCGCCTTTCAGTTTTGCCGAATAAATGATCGCGTCGATCATTGTTATACAGCACTAGGTGTCTGTTTCACCAGT
The DNA here is from genome assembly GCA_002192655.3 of Mamestra configurata. Lineage (NCBI taxonomy): Eukaryota > Metazoa > Arthropoda > Insecta > Lepidoptera > Noctuidae > Mamestra > Mamestra configurata. The sequence continues at coordinate 351,367 of NDFZ01005416.1, forward strand.
TCCATTTTTACTTTGTGAGTAGACACTGAAACTTGCGGAATTTGTTCGAAAGAGTTACCGCGGCCCTGCAACGCAAAGGGAATTTGTAGGGACATGTGTGGGTTTTAGTCAGTAAGAGTCTGACACTCCCTTGCTCGGCCCAGAGCGGAGGAATCATTTGATGATTTCCCATACGAAAAAAAAAAAGACACTGAAACTGGCCCTTAGTATGCACAATATGAGAAGTATGCTGGTATAATAGTATTTGTATCACAATTAACAGGTGGGCACAACACTAGCATCTCCCGTGTTTGGCTACGTGGACCACCCTGCACTTCAAGCTCTTTGTGGAGTGACCGCTGCAACAACAATAGTCTCCGCCATCAGTTATCTAGTTAGTAAGGACACATATAAATTCTTAAAGAACAAGTCCTGAAACATGTAATTTTTGGTTGACAATTATTGTACGTATTTGTTTTTTCTACAATCATTTTTGTATCTGTACCTAGTCTTCCATAAAATTTTAGTTTTGTAGCTAAGTGTTAACTAATGATATTTGAAAACTGTAAATAAATTAATATTATGAAAGGAAACCTGTTTTTAATTACTTGCCACTAGAAATTCAATAAACCGTGTTAGGAGAATATTTAGGGATGGGATATGTACACTATGTTCAGATCATGTGGAAATAAATGCAGTCAGTTACAAAAGGAAACAATTTATTTTTTCATTCTATTCATATGAATAAATTGCAGTTAATTTTATGCGAAAAAATCAAAGTTATAAAAAAATATGTAGTAGTAAAATATCAACTAAATTATGCTTATTCTAAGACGAAACAAATGTAATGTAGAATTCAGGCTAAATAGGATTCTTATGAGATGCATAGTTGTGAAAATGTTGATGACACATTATGATCTTTATTTCACACTTGACTGTTATATTTTCAGTGTCTTATTTTGTTAGGATTAAAGATCTACAAAATAATGTTGTGGAATGTTGTATGTTTGGATAATGTAACGAGTTTTAATAGGGTTAATTTCATCCACTAAATAATACTTTGAGGCCAAAATATAATGTTAAAATTCGATAGCTATTCAGCAGCATTAGGCTAGCCTAGGCTTGAGATAAGAAATAGTCTAGTTTTTAGGTGTCTAGTTTTTTATGAATATCAAATCATGGACTGAATGGATATGGATGGTGAAGATTTAATTTCAAAAAGGCACATACTAATGTCTAAGTTTCAAATACTCATGTTGTTACATGAAATAAATAAACCTAATTGTAAGTCCAATTATATTATATTTTAATAACTCATATTTTTTGGTATTTGCTTTTCATGAACTAACTTAAAGCTGAAAAGCAATATGATTAAGTTAGGGTTGTTTCTATTTAAAGATTGTCATAGTAAACATAAGCTTTGATTTTATGGGACTCTATTACTTACAAAATTATTGCAGTATTAGTAACTTTATTGATCTACTTGCATATACAAAATTTTTATAAACATAAAAAAGTAACTGTAACTAATTTCAAAAGATCAAAGACTAGAGGAACATTAACTATTAGTCCTGCAAATTCTGATAGTTTTAACAGCTAATACTAATCATAAACAAGTTATTTGTTTAAATTATATTTTAAGCACGCTTATAGCTTTAAATACCTACATTTTATACATAAAAGAAAATTTCAAAATAAAATATGGCAGCTAGGGTTTAGATAGAAGAAACTAACAATGTATTAACCATACAATTATGATATCCTGACCTTAGTCCTCTGTGACAGTAGTCAGAGACACACCAGACTGTAACCATATCTTTGGATAAGTTTACATTATGTATGAATCCTTGGAAATATGTTCTCAGAAATTGATTACAAATGGTATAAAAGCATGGTCCAATACTAATAGGCTGTACATAGTGAGGTTCATTACTTTTATGACAATTATATTATGAGCACATTCATGCACTAAACAGGCACCAAATAAAAACGAAATTAAAAGAGAAAACAAATTCACTGTTCAAATGTCACAAGGTAAGTAAAATCTTATAATATAAAATTGTACAAAATAAAAACAGATAAAGTGATTGCACGGTACATTAAATATTATTATTACACTACATACTGTTATATAAAAAAAAAAAAAAAAAATCTGATATTGGTAACAGTACTAGCTTCATTAAGTAAGTTCACAATGTTTTGTGTAATAATGGTATTACACTAATATATTATTATAGTCAACTGCATATAAATACAAAATGCATGTTAGTTATGTAAATGAAAGTTGAATGAGTATATGTATCATGATTAGAATACTATTAACCAACCTTATTGATCAACTCGTCACAGATAGCTGTGAGTTCCTCATTATCTTTAATCTTCTGTGCCAATGACTCCTGCAAGGAGGACGCATGCACCTCACTCTTCTTAAGCATAGCATTTAATTTAAGAATCTCAGCTTGATGTGTTTTCTTCACAGAATCAAGTTCTGCATTAGCTTTGTTCAGCTGTTGCATAGCATGCTGTCGCAAGGTTTCATACCTTGCTTCTAATTTCTGAATAGCATCATTATTATCTTCAACTGTTCTCTTTAACATTTCCTCGTTGCTTTTGTATCCTTGAATAATAACTTTACACCTCTCATACTTGGTGTGGACATCATTGAATGCATGCTCCATAGATGCAAGGTGGGCTGCTGCTTCATCACGTTCTCTGACCAGAGTTGATCTCTCATCAGTCCATCTCTTCCCCTCTGCTTCACGTTCTCCAATAAGAGAAGATATAGTTCGTTCATATTCTTCCATGACCACACTCATTTGTTTATTATTTCTTACTTTTTCAGCTACACGCTGAGAGAGAGCTTTTTCCTTGTCTGCATACTCCTCATTTTGTTCAGACAACTTTTTGATTTTTGTTTCACACTCCTCTAATCTTTCTCTTAATTCATGGTTGATGTCTCTGAGGTTCTGTGCTTCTTCTTCTTGAGCTGTGAGGAGCTCTTTGACAGCACGCAGCTGTTCCATGGTGTGGGGGTCCATGTCTGACGACCGTGTGATCACTGGTGGAGGAGGTGGGATGTTGGCTCCCAGACTCAATAACCGGTCTATAGTGGCTATTGCTGGGGAGACAGTATTTGCCTTCACAGGGGTTACCTTTGCTGTAGATGCCTGCTGACTTCTGTTGACAGCAGGTGTAACAACTTGCGTAGGTTTCTCAGTGGGACCACTTATGTTTGGTTGCACGGATAATTGCTGCATTGAGTTCACTATATTCTGCTCTGTACCTGACATGGTACTACACACTGATTTCACTATTCCCGAACTATTTTCCTTGTATTTTATAATGTTCACATGGCCTCACCTGAAAGTACGTAAACATTATTATGACAGATTGCAATATCACTTAGCACCATAAAAGCCACCGTTCAAGACAAACTGGTTTGCGCAATTTCAGTATCGTAATTAGATTAATAAAACGAAATCTTTCTTAATACGCTTATGTCCTTTCCGCTAGACTTGAAAATACGCACAAGAATGTTAAAATATGTGAAATGATCAACATCCCACGCAAGGTGCATTGAATAGGAACAATAAAGTTACAATTTGCGTTGGTTGCATACGATAACCTACCGCAATATCCTTGAGCCTCGGAGCAATGAGTTAAAAACAATTATAGGAAAACTTAACACACAATTTTAAGAGAATTGAGTAAGGAAATATACTTTTAATAATTAAATAAACATCACTTCACAGTCCAGGAAAATAACGATGAACGATGATCACAGCGATGACATCAGTCATTTACGCCACAGATGCGTTATCCCCTTTTTGTCTATGAAATCACTGCTCTTCATATTGACAACAGGATAGCATAGTGATATTTCAGCGAGAACGAGTAAGACAGCACACATTGAGAAATGCTAAATATGGAAATGGAATGACGAAAATGCATTTCCTTTTTTATACTTTTTTGTTTTTTGACAATTGATTAGGGATGTCCAAAAATAATCTTTATGTGTTTTCGTGATTTTATACACGTTTTTTTGGTTAAAAAAGTAGGTTTTGCGTTAGATTCTTTTTGCTACAAAACTTTATGCAACACAACACAATACAGAGCATGAAGGAGAATCAACAGAATCCCCTGGGACCGTTTTGGCAAACTAGATAATTTATTTTTACATGTTAGGCCTAATTACCTAACAAAAATAAATAAACACAAAAATAAATTATATAGCTAGTGGCTTAGGTAATGCAGTAAGTTGTGGCGAAACTCAGGGGGGAAGCAAGGAGGAAGCCTATTTATTTAGTCTTTCGACTGAATTGATTAATATAATGCGAACATATTCATTCAAAAGCTGCAATGACTGCAACAGCTACTTTTAAAAATCGCGTTAAAACAGACAGGCTTTTTAATTTTAATTGCACTTCAGAAACTGCGCATTTTTCCTGGTTAAAAAGTAGCCTGATATGGCACTTTGCGACAGTGTAGATTTTTGTAATGGGATTATCGATAAATAAAAATAACTTTAATTATTGTAACAAGTATTTATTAATTGACTAGTCTTAAAATAAGAATATTTAAACTCCAACAATGTATTTATCTGTTTTGTACATTTCATAGGCAAATTCTTCATCATGAGTTGGATCAAACTCCAAACCTGAAATCATAAAACAAGATTAAAACAAGATTTTATCATAGGCGCATGCATTGAAGAAATGAAGAGGTTAAAAGCTAAACCATTTGTTACGGAAAACCTATTGGCTTATTTTAAAACCCGATGCGTGATGTGTCGCAAATCATCGTTAAATAAGGCCTGTAGTAAATGGATTGGCTAAAATCTTTAGGGATTATGTCCCACCCCCGCAGCAAAGCTGCCTGTAATTGCAATTGGCAACCAATGTTACTTCTTTGGCTGATATCTACCAACCTTAGATATATAATTATGCCTACTAGGGTAGCAAGACAATTAATGAATTCTTACCTACGTATTCGATTTCTAAATCGAATCGTCCGTTGATCTTATCTCCGCACGAGATACCGAAGTGCGTCACTCTGTCAAATCTCATCCTATTTTGTTTGTCCTGAAGACGTCCTTTTGATCCTAGTACAAATTTGGAGAATGGTATCTGAAAACATTGAAACAAACTATTTTCATGAAATGCGTGAATAAAAGGTTACTTCTAGGCAGACATGCTCTATCGTCGACCACATCATCGCTTTTCATGAGGTGAGATTGTGATCAAACGCAAGCCTATCAATAATAAAAAAATGGGAAATTTTGTTGAGATATGAATTCATTTCTAGCTCAAGCTAAAGCTTCAAAATAGTTTTCTCATTAAATGAGAAAACTGTTTTGAAAAACATGTTACAAACATGTTACTACGTATTTTTTAATAGCCTATAGTGTTCCTCTGCTGGGCAAAGGCCTCCCCCATATCCTGTCAGACACTCTTCTGCTGCGCCGCCTCGAACCAGCCCTCGCGGTGTGCGTCCAGGTCATCCCACCACCGCTTCATCGCGGTCATCATGTATGCGGCCAACGTGACTACGTATTTAATCATTCATATTATTATTCCATTAGTAATGCATTCACAACACATCGCGAATTGTTACTAAATTATACACACCTTGGCAATCTGCCAGTAGGGTCCACCCCTAGTGTATAACACATAGTGGTATATATCGTTCCACGTGATGTCGTAGTATCCTTCACAGGATATGTTCAGGAGATAAGACCTGCCATCACCCCTGATCTTGAGTACTAGCGTATTGTACAGATGCCAGTCGAACGTTGTAGCGCGCTTGAATGATTTCTGAAAAATTACAATATGACACGTCATAGTTTATAGGATACAGAGTTATAAATAAAGCGAGAATAAGAATACATCACTTCCATGCAACGTGGACTAGTTATAACGTACATAATCACAGTAATAATAATAATTAAGTAATCATAATCATAATAATACACAGTATAGTCTTAATAACCCAAAGGTTGACTGGTAGAGAATGCCTTGATGCATTAAGTCCGCCCATGTACCACTATTGTACATAAAGTTTAAATAAATAAATAAATAAATAATCGTTTATAGCAATATTTCGCCGATGAAGTCTCGTACAAATAAGGTAGTAATAGTAGTTTAGGCAGGAATCGAACACAGAACCCTAAGCTCAGGTCAATCAAGGTATTTGTGCGATCCAAGGTTCGCGATGTATAAATCCGCTAACGGAGCCGATTTATACATCGCTAGTCGCTCCGCATTTGCACTGCAGTACTCCGAGTAAGTTTATTATTGATTGACGGAAGTGTATTCACCTGTGCCTGTACAGAATAATAATACCGCAATGCAGGGTGCATGCAGTTACGACGCCTAATTCGCTTTCTACGTTTTCAATTTAGGGCGGTAGGTCAAAAAGTGAACTATGCTAGTAAGCAATTTGATAGATGAATGCTAGGCGTGTACGGGCACTACTTCCCTGCTTGATGTATAGCGCTTTAAAAGAAACAACATCACGCTTCTGTTTCCCGAAGTATTAGCAGGTGTGTAAAATTGTTCACTGCACCCGTATTGAACCATGACTGGCGAAATGTTGGTTTACACGCACGCTTTTAGGTTTTTTATTATGAGTGGCCTCTAACAGGTATATATGATGTTGTCCGGACTTGTTTGTGGCAGCCTAATTTACAAAAAACTTACCGACTAAGCGCTACAATCTAAAGACACTCCCTGTGTGGTACAAGCCTCAGTTTATGGAATCGCCGGGGGGAGGATAGTAATTTAACCTTTTGAACGCCATTGTCAGTACTGTCACGTGTACATGACAAGCAAGCGCGTGCCCTGTACACCAAACGTCACAAAAATGTGACAAAATACGGCAAATTTGTGGCTTGTCGTCGGGGGCACGCTGATGCGTTTATGCTCTTAAGTTCAAAAGTTAAAAACTAAGAGCTGGCTCGTGCTATGGTCAAGAGTTCGCTTTTAGGTTTTAATCTTTGTTTGTTTGTAGCTCTTCTCATCGACAAGGAATTCAAATACTCACTCTTATCCTCTTCGACCTCATTCCGCAATATCCCGCCTTTTTGATCCGTCCATCTTTCGGCACCCTGACGTCAAGGTACCCGTGGAAGCGCGCGCGACCTGCACTGCTCATCTCAAGGCTGCACGTGCTGAACCCCTCATTGTGGTCACTGTCCGCAGTCGTCACGAACTTGTCCAGGGTACTGGGGTCGTCGAAGCACCAGATTAGGTCTGTTTCACCTGAAATTAATGGCAGAAAACGCCGTTAAAAATGATTCTTGAAGTAAAATATGAGATTTATTTTTGTTGTTTATGTTTTCGAGATACGACCATTTTCAAACACGAGTACAATATAATCATGTATACTAAATTTTGCGAGATGTTAAAATAAAGAAACATAAGGTAGGACAATAGTCTAGAACTTTTGAATTTCAGTTGGATAATTCGTAGGATGTTTTTTATAATTAAAACCAAAGATATAATATACAAATGTTTTATTAGATATCTAAGTACAAATGCACATCTTGGACTGACAGAGAACACAAAAGTAAAGAGAAATAATTACGACTTATTCTTGTTTACGTCTACACAAGTATTTACCACAAATAAATGCATGGGCTTCTACCAACACCACTAAAATTAGAGTAACAATCTAAAGACATCTTGACTTGAATACAAATGGATGTTTAATATTATATTAACAAAGAAACTTGCAATAAGACTACTATAATGCAGAGACAGAACACGTTTGCATGAGAGATAACAGAATAAATATAATATCTCCTGCTAATTATATAAAACTTCAAGTCATGCCCAAATAGGGTTGGGCAGAAATAACATTTATCATCATCCATGCTATGTTTATTCATCAACTTATAAATTCAATGTCAATAAAAATCACAAGTACATGGCAAAGTAAAAAGAAAAACATTATGATATAATATAAAGAATCCATAATTATTCTCATAAACATCCAGATCCAGAAATATATGTAACTAAAATGGTCATATTGATAAGTGTTTCATATTAAATAAGTTTAGTCTTTTTTGAGGCACATAATATTATATTATGAGGATTGGAAATGCATTTCTATCAATAATATTTATTTTATCATGATTTTATATTTTTCTCCATTACTCGTTTTATGTTTTTCTGTGCCTTTTAAACATGTAACTAATGTGGTACTATTTATAAGTTAGTGTTACTATTAAATAAGTTTAGTCTTTTTGTAGCACATGTTTTTTATGAGTATTGGAAAGGCATTTCTATCAATAACATTTATCATGATTTTATTGCTTTTGCTTATTATTTGATCCATTCCTCATTTAATGTTTTTCTTGTTTTTTTACATTAGGTACTTGAAGTAACTAGAAGTCCTACCAGCACATACATTGATTTGCTACTAATAGCTGCTAGAAAAGTTAATTTTATCACAATGGGAACATTTTATAATTATTTTAAAGTATGTATGTAACAATTTTATAAAATAATAATACAAGAAACACAAATAATAGTGTTAAAATTTCAATGAATCCAAATATAAGGTTTAATTGGTGGGAGGTTAAAGTCTATTACAAATATTCTCTTGTTATAATTCTATAGTTTGAGATAGTCAGTAAGCTTGAAATTTATAGAACTATCTTGCTAACATTGTGTCAAAAATACAGTACAGTATTCATTGTATTAAAGTTTTAAAGTCAGAAACTAATACTGTTGTCATAAAAATAGTGTAATAATAGAAATATAATCACAAATTTGAAACATACAAATGTCATAAAAAGTTTAAAGTAAATCCTAATAAATAATATTATTAAAACTAACAATTTATCATAAAAAGTTGAGATTCATCACAGTAAGAAGTCAGCTAAGGGCCCTTTAACAATTAAAAGCATGAAAATGAGTGAAAGCACCAAATAAAGATAAAAGATTATAGTTCCAATGATAATATCAATGCACTTCACTAATGAGCTGGTCATATAACCTCATTAATTCCTCATTGTCTCTAGTTTTTTGGCCCAGAGATTCTTGTAGTGAAGCGATAGTAATTTCATGCTTCTTTACAGTAGCATTTAATTTAGTTACTTCAATATTGTAGTTTTTCTTGAGGTTCTCCAAAGTTTCATTAGCTTTAGAAAGTGCATCTGAAGTCACTTGTTTTAGGTTTCCATACAACTCTTCATACTTCTTGACAGCGGCCTCATACTCCGCCAGTTTCTGTTCATAAACTTTCTCTCTATCTTTTGTTTCCAGTATCACACTCTTGCATTTTTCATACTTGGTGAGGAGGTCATTGAAAGAACTCTCCATATTACTGAGGTGGTTCAAAGCTTGATCTCTTTCAGTTGTGACCTTTTCCAAAGTCTCCATTTTCACTATCCTGTCATGTTGCTGCTCTTCTATTAATGAAGATATAGTCTTCTCGTACTCCTCCATGACAATGCTCATTTGTTTATTGCTCATAATCTTGTCACTAACAAGCTGTTGTAATTTTTCTTCTTTCTGAAGAGAGTGGTCTCTTTCATCAGTCAATTTCTTAACTTTTGACTCCAATTCTTCCGTGACTCTATTGTACTTATGTTCCATATCTTGTAGTGTACTCTTCAGCTCTCGGTTCTGCTGTCTAAGCTGCAATACTTCCTGTTCCTGCTTCTGTAGAATAACTCGAAGGGTGTGGAGGTGATCCACATCTTGTGAAGTAAAGTTGTGGTGGTAACGAGGGCTTCTTGGAGCTGCAGTTGGTGGAGTACTGCCCGATATGCTTATGAGTCTCTCAGTAGCTACTCCTCTAGAGGGGGTGAGAATGGCTGAGACACTGCGCATCAGTCCTGGTGTCTTAGTGTGACACAAACCTGATTTTGGATTTCCACTGCTTACTACGGGTGGTACTACCTGCATGGGTTTTTCTTTGCTCATTGAAGGCATAGATCCTGTAGACTGTGAATGTTTTGGTGCAACTACATTCGTTTCAGTAAAAGTCGACACTGTACTGCCTGTTTCATAGCCCACGTCACACTCGGAGGAGTCAACTCCTGAATCAGTATGAACAGAGATTACATCTTCTAGCTTTTGACGTGCGTACAATGGATCGAATTTCACAAATAAACTTTCCTTGCCGCGATCTATGTGGTTATGATGGCGGTTTGATTCGGCACACCTGACAAGGTAATCTAAACTTGTGGCATCGATGAACATATCGTCTGACATTGGTACCTCTTTCATAGTTACATCACAGATGCTATCAAAGTCTGATCCGGTAAGAAGATCACTGGTCTCGTTTCTCTGTTCTACCAGATCATTATATCGTCTTGGTGACATCGCCATTAGGTCATCCACTGATGAAACTGGTGTTATGAAACTGTCTTCAGATACTGTTGAACTTGCTGCAGCAGACAACATATCGTCATTAACTTGACCACTATTAGCTTCTGCTCCGCGACCCAGGAAATTTTGGAATTTCTTGTAAATGGTTTTCAGGCCTTTATCAGGTGATACAAAAGAAGAATCGCTCAAAATTATGTTTGAAAACATTCGCCCTCTCTGATTTAGGTAACCGATATGTATAGATTAAACACTGCCCCAGATAGTTACCGATTGGGACTTGATTACTAATAATAAAACTTGTGGATGGATCAACAAAAACAAAATACAAAGAAGCAAATTATTCTTGGCTCAACGACTGCAACGGTTATTTAAGTTTTGAATGTACCTGCCACAGACTAAACTATATTATGTCACCACACGGAAAAATCGACTAAGACTTAAATCGACTTACGATTCAACTTATAAAAAGACGTTTAGATAAGATAGTTTCTATTTTATGTATAATTTATTATGCACAGATCTAGTTCCTTCTTATAGATTGTTTTTAAAATAAGTGCTGGTTTCGTTGTTCAGACAGAAGCGGTGGCGGGTGCCTCGTTGTACTGTGTAATTGTATATACCGGATATCTTCATTATAAATACCTGTCTGCCGACGCACTTATCGCAGGATACTTTTGTTTGAACAACGCATTCATTCTGGGACATAGGATAGGAATTACGTAGTATACCTACGTCCATCTAACACTTAGTGAAGAATCTGGTCACTCTTATGTGACCCGACGCCAGAGGTGCTGCTCGAGAAGAAAACTTGGGAAATGAGCGGGAGACTATGATTGGGTCCAGGAATACAATAAAATAATGTTGTTGTTGTTGTTGTTGTTGTTTATAATCTTGATAGGAGTATAATGTGAAAATTGGAATGGCGTCGAGAAGAGTTTATTTTATGAAAAAGACAAGCTCTACTGACACAAAATAAATTGGAATATGGGCAAGAGAAAAGATAATACTATATAACTAAGAGTTCAAATAAAATTTGAAATAAATTTATTAAATCTCTGAACCACGGAGCAAATACAGAGAGGAGACGGCCTAAACAACTGTGCACTGATTTTCAACTAGGTCCTGACGTCATCACGTGGGCGTGGCCTTAGTCAGTGTATTGTTGGCGTTCGTCCTGTGCACTTCGTAAACGTTCCCTTTTAACAGCATTACATTCGCGTTAAAAGAAAAAAAATAAGAAGTGTTATGTTTTATCTTGTAAAAACTATTCGGATAGACGTTCTGATGCTATGGACGGCATCACATTTCATTTGTAAGTTATTTTATGCGTAATTTATTAAAATAGTTCTAGAAAAATCTCTTAGCTTCGGTGTTTTCAAATATAATTCTACCCGACATTAGATGGCGACACTTTGTGTCATGGGAACTAAGAATATTTAGGTATGTAGAGCTCAGTATTTATATATTTTATTAATCATATGTACTGAAATTTCTTCAACTTTCATTCCTAAAGATCCTTTAATCGCCAAAATATTGTTTTTGTAGTTTTTATATCATTTTGTAAACAGGCCGCCATCTATCGTCAATTATGAACATTAATCATGAACATGTCAAAAATACAGGGCCGGAATTAGAATCCAATCCGAATGTCTCGCGGCTGTCTCACACGTGGAAGGTACTTAAGTAAAACATTTTAAATACGCTAGACATAAAAATACAATCTCTTAAAACTAAATATTTTAACTACAATAATTTATTTAAAGTACTTTCCCTCAGTGAGACAACTGGTATGGTAGTTGTTGTTTACTTAATTAAAGGTGAGGCTAAATGAACGTAATTTTATGAGTTGTGAGTCGCGTAAAATGAGTCGGCGGAATTCCGCTTCATACTAAAGTCCAACTCACTTTGCGTCGCCGTATAGCACAAACACCCCGGGCTACTCTCTAAGCCCGAAGTTCGTAGTTTCGGGCTTAGTTGCGAGCGTATTCTACTCCATATCACCTACGGACTTATGACTTATGTAATCCCTAATAAACAACTAATTTTCTTTCGTCATTTATCAAAAATCTTTTTATTCAAACATGTTTTTTTTTTTCATAAAAGTATCAATAGGCATTTCAATAAAAAATATGTATCAAGATGGTTCGCAAAATGAATTAAAAAAAACAGATTACCTACTCCCTGCATCGAAAATCCTGAGTACGACCCTGTTGCATCCTGCACTTTAATGTCATCTAGTGTGAGATAGTTGCGTAACTACAAAGTAAAATCGACGGAACTAGCGAGTAGTTTTGCTATTGACCGGTAGATGGAAAATAAAGAAGTGGGCGGGATCTAACACCCCCTCACCTTGCAAAGTGTCACGCGTTTTTTCATAGGGAAATTAAATTACAACATCTCTTTGTATTTGCTCCGTGCTCTGAACTGTTTACAACCCAGCATATTTAGCAATTCTTTATTTCATTTCTTTATTGTCAATATTTTGCTAATAAACTGAACTATTGCTTAACAGTTCAAATGTTTTCTGACTAACTGATTTTAATTAGATATAATAAATACCGTGTATATCGAATATTTGTCAAGTCTTGGATACAGGGTTGGAACATTTCCTTGTATTGTGTCTAGGTATCTTACAGTCCATCACAAAAAATCTCGGAGATCGCGATCAATTGGTTAGAAGCGTGCCACGGTGGCAGCGTCTATTATTAAGTTATTTACTTGTTTCTTTTTTATTCCTACTTATTTTGTCATTTCTATTTTTTTTATGAATACAAACAAGTAAAAAACATTTTATTTTGAAAACCTAATCCAATATCTAGTCTGATCTGATATAGTATAAAATAAAATGTAGTGTTTGTTAAGTTTATTTGAAATCAGTATGAAAATGAACAACTTACCTGGTCTAGCAATAAGCAGTGGATCTGTTTCAATTAAATCTTTTACTTCCTGTCCAAACAGTTTTAACTCATGCTTCAGCTCCTTGAATCCCTTTTTCAAATGTTCTAAATTTGATATCTTGTGTTCTGTATCGTACCCGCCTTTTCTATGACTTTCATGAAATAGCCAGCGTTGTGACCCAATAAGAATAGGTTTGGAATAATTAAAATTATTTGTTTTTATTATTGTTCTGCTTAAGGCTGGGTACTGGCTGTTATTTCTTATCAGATTTATGAAAGTGCTGATTTTACACAATGCCATAATGTAAAACTTTACGTACACTATCACTTCTAATATATTATCACATAACTAAGTTCCGAAATGAACATTTATTTATTTCGTATTTATTGTATAACCTAAAATTTTCATAAAAATAATATTTTCAGGTTCATCAGCTGTTTGACAGAGAGTAATGTTGTCCTACGGCTATAGACAATAAAGAGAAATAAATCGACTAATAGCCTAAGATTTATTTATATTACACCAAGATTGGCTTCATAGGGGAAAAGATAAAAAACTTAATAATAAATCCGTCACATAATCAGTTTGATGTTAACAAACTGCTTAGTCGATTCTAAAATTAAAATAAAAGGTTGAGTAAGTACCTGATGGCTGACATTGACTAGTTTGACATCTGTCTGTCTTGTTTATTCTTTATTGTCAATGTCAAATCTGCGCCCGGCTGACTGTGACCAACTGTGACTGAGCTGCTGTGTTCGGCAACTGGCGAGATTACTTTCACTTTATAAATTCTTTAGAATTTTCAGGGACGTCGTTCTCGTAACGTTGTTCGCCTGTCGTGGCATGGTATTTATTTAATTTCTGACGAAATAGAAGTGCGCGTGCCATTGTCAAAGAGCCACGTACACAAATAGACTTGTTTTACGTAAACAGCGAGGAGTTTCTTTCCATAAGCATGTGCAAATAATTATTTTTTGTATTTATTAAAGTACAAACTATAGTGAAAATGGGTATGGAGAAATATAACAATATGGTAAGTTTGTGTCAGTATATTCTTAAATATAAAAAAGTAGAAAACCAATTAATTTCTCAAGTTTAGGTTCGTTATAGGTGATAAAGCTCCATGCTATGGTTTTATGAAGGTAAAAAATATAAAGCCTAATTACACACCAATATAAAATTGTAAGTACTAATTATAGCAGTGTTTTTTTATAGCAATATTTATGTAACATAAATATTTCTAACACACCAACACTGCTATAGTTAGTGCTTACTATAAAATTATTTATAGCTTTCAATATATTTTTTAAACCTAGCTTTTTAAAGCTAGGTTCTCAGTTAAAAAAATTTAGTCCTGTTGTATAGGATTCTAATTTTAAAGGAATCCTATATACAACAGGTCTAAATTTTAATAACTGTTTTTTTAACAGGAAAAATAATTAATTGACTAAATCAAGTTGTTTTGAGGGAAGGTGGCCTTTTAAAAACATCCCCAACTTTCGAGTTCTAAGTTTGAATCAGTCACAGAACTCAGTCAGGAACTTTTTGTAAATTATTTCATCATGTTTGTGAGGAATGAGGATACCAAAATGTCCTAGAACCATAAAGCAAAGACATCGACCCACAGGTATCCAGGCAGTAATTAACCATGCAGGCTCAGTCCACCTACCTGCTTCAGACCTGTATGGTGGATATCTCACAGAGAGGTCTGTGCCCCAGTTGTGGTGTATACAAGTTTAGGTTGATATGTATGCTATTTTGATTGTAAAATGAGGGCTAGGCAAGGATATGAAAATTATTTTGTAATGGGGATAACCCCTTCAAAAATAATTTGCATATAATAAAGCACTTTAATTCCCTATTAAGATTGTAAAAAATCTATAGATAAGATAAAAACAATAAATTCTATAAATGTAATATTTTATCTATAGTGACAATAATCATAGATCACTTAACTGATTATTTTAATATACTCCAGATAAGCAAATTTAATAGAAAACCTGTAATAATGACTGTACATTCTAAGTATGCTCCCAGAAGAACCTTATTTCAAATTACTGATTTCTACAAGAGACTTAAGACCATTATCATGCTCATCTGAAACTTCTGTTATTTTGTGAATACCATTACTTATTTCTATTTTCCTGTTCCTTTATTCAGGACTCTATTTATAGTTTTATCTATAACCATACACCTTATCAGCATTATAATATCCGCATAGTACAATTTCGCAACTATGGAATTTACATCAATAGTGTATTTAAAAGCCACAAAATCAGAGATTCCCTCATTTTTACAGAAATTAGTGCTACATGTTCTCTCACTTCAACTAAGGTATATTATCGATTTCTAAAACTCATTTCATCACAGTTATTTCTAGCCAAAAGCCTGAAGATGTTCCGCAACAACATGATAGGATAGGAGCCAACTTAATTGTTCAATTTACCTTTGTTTACCACACTGCTTGCTCTCGAGAAAACAAAAAAAATGCGTAAAATGCGTGAATTCGCGATCCTTCTGCAACTAGTCCCTCCTTAACTACACCTCAGTTTAGGGGCCCTTCATCAAAATCTAAATTTATGTTCTTTCCTAGGACGGCAAGCCGTCGGAGTACCTCTTCCCTCCGGAGATACTGAAGCGACTGGACTTCGATAAAAGCCCGGCCACGTTCAAGCCTAAGATCAGCACGTCGAGTCCCGGCGAGGACTGGATGGTCGTTAGGCCGCTGCAACGCTCAGACTATGATAAGGGCTTCCTGCAGCTGCTGGGTCAGCTGACGAGCGTCGGCAATGTTACGCGGAAGCAGTTTGATGGTAAGTGGCGACGGAAGTGTATTATCTCACAACATTTTCAATGTCGAAATGGTTTAAGAATCTATAGTTAGACCTATAATTGCAGTGGTCCCCAGCCTATTGCAGTGCACGGCCATCCAATTTTTATGTCAACTCATTACTCCCCGATAGCCTGTTATGGGATACTGTAAGAAGACGATAACGCATGTCGAATGGTTTGGTTTCATTCAGGACCCTGCTACCTCAGAATTTGCAACAAGACATTTTTAGAACCACCGTGCCTCCTCTTCTGTCAATCTATGTTCCCCAAGTGAGGCGACCCTACTCGTTGGGAACCCCTGTATCATACGGTTTCTAATATCGTTATTAACCTCACTAATTTCTGAAGCAGAAGAACACTCTAACACATTGTTAAGCTGTTCCTCTCTACCTTCACGCTTTCCGCCCCTGAAAATGTAGACTAATATTTTTTAAGGCAAATGGCATTGCTCCAATTATCGTAATCTGCATCAAAATATTGCAAGTAATTACTGAGCATGACCAATATAACACAAATGTAAAAACTACGCAATCAGTCTTTGAAAAGTCGTTACCTACCTAAACTTGTTTCAATAGGTACGCAACACCTCTTAAATGCCACTGAGTGTATACTTATTACGATACAGTGTTAATTATTTGCAATGTACACATTTTAGACACATGAAACACTCACGTAGTTTCTGCTATTTTAAATTGCCCTCAGGCCCATAGATTATTACAACACCGCTTTACATTTAGCAACCATCGCCAGTAACACCGAGGAGGTTCTGACCTTTGTATGTATAGGGGTTGAGATGGATCGAATGATCAATTACTAATCTCACCACGTCAAACACGTTGCGGATACTATCTGCTCAATATACAATGCAATACAGCTAGCGATACACAGGCCTAATATACACAAAAATATTGTTGACCCTACTTCTTCGATCGGAAAATGTATTATAGACTTATTGACTGTCTAGACTCTAGCTAGAGAGTTGTTGCACATTTTATAGGGGTGCCCCTTTTATTTTTTTTAAATAATGGGAAATCATCAATTGAATCCTTCCGCTCTGGGCTGACTAAATCCCATCCGACCATCCGTGTTCCTCTTTGTGTTCCAGGGCCCTTGTGAATCTTTCGAACAAATTTCGCAACATAGGGGTGCCCCTAGAGCCCGATCTCAAAACAATCTGTACCATACGATACGACATTGAAAGTTCAAAACACACATGAATGAATTTGTATTTATAGGTAATTGTTCTGAAAAGCTATCTGACCAAAATCTTTACTGTCTCTACATAGGTAGTTACGTAACAGAGCCAAACAAAAGAGTTGTAATAAAATTCGTAATTCGTATTAAATCGTTCTCAATATTGTGATGTCCTAGTAAACTGGTTACATTGGTATGCGAAACCTATTGGTATTTAGTATGCGACCTTGGCGAAACCGGCGTAATGATAATGACCTTTCTATATGTCTTGAGTTCCTGATCTTTATTTACGGTCACAATAAACGCGAATACTCTGTTTGGGTGGCTTAGGCTTGTTTTTCTTAGCTTAAACTTATTGCAAATTAATACTGTCGTTAATGACATACGTAGCTTTATTCATTTTATTACAAAGACTATTGGAACAGGTGCAATAAAAATACTTAATGACATGAAAATTGGAATAGAAAATGCAGTTGTGCGGAAGGCGACTGAAAGGCTCCACAATTACTAACGTCCAGACTCCAGCACATCAAGCCATCCGAAACTGTCAAATTTTCCCAATCAACCTTGAAACTAAAGCTTTGGCGATAAAGTTGAAAATCTATTAAAGAAATTTGACAGATTATTGTAGCTTGTTGTGCTAGTGTCTGTACTAATTTATATTCCGAAAACAACACTCCCTACTGTTTGCTAGCTAGCTACTTATAATGTAGGTATGCTGTATCAACTATGTTCGCACTTATTTCTAGGCACCCAAATCTATCTACTCATCATACATTTATGACAAGCTATGTTTCTTGCAACATCCAATGGTAGTTTCCATACAGCCTTCTACTTCGTTAAGCTCTTGCGATACTAGGTCATTACTGGAAATCCCAAAACTCATTTCCCGCTGCCTGCGCGACCTGACAGCCGTAACCTAGGCGCCGACTGTAGAGGCGACTTAGACTCAATCATGATCATCATCATTTCGGTCGAAAGACGTCTACTGTTGGGCATAGGCCTCCCACAAGTTTCGCCACATCGACCGATACCGTCTCGCATCCAGCAGACTCCTGAGGGCTTCACTAGATTCATAAACTACAACTAACTTTTTTTTTAATATTTTCACTACAAATAATTGTTTCAGAGCGTTTCACTAAGATGAAGCAGGCGGGCGGATACTACGTCACAGTCATCGAGGATACCCGTATTTCCAAGTTGATAGGAGCCGCCACGCTCACTATTGAGCAGAAGTTTATACATAACTGTTCTGTGGTACGTCATATAACCTTGCTTTATTGTGCACTGTAATGAAATGAAAAGTTCCAACTAAAACATATATAAAAATGAACGGCCTTACCGCATACCACGATCTCTTCCAAGCAACCTGGAATAGGCAGTATTCTTCTTTGCAAATGGAAAAATCTAATTGATTGCGTCTCCACGAGTCAAAAATAGCGTTTCTGCTTATCTATTAAACTATTTTTCTACGTTTTTTATAATTATAAATATTACCAGTTCTCAATAGATATACTTCTCTGCCATATTTGACATAATGGCTAAACAGGTAATTATAATGATATGGATGCTATTCTTATAAAAACAAGATTTAAGTTCATAGTATCGTAACCTTTAACATTTTGAACGCCATTGTCACGTATACATGACAAGCAAGCGCGTGCCCTGTACGCCAAACGTCACAAATATGTGACAAAAAGTACAGCGAATTTGTGGCTTGGCGTCTAGGACACGCCGATGCGTTTATGCTCTGGCGTTCGAAAGGTTAACATTTACCTATTTGTTTCAGCGTGGACGATTAGAAGATGTGGTGGTCAACGATACTTACAGAGGAAAGCAGTTGGGAAAATTGTAAGTGTTAATAACTAAAATAAGACGATAAGTATTTACTAGTCACCAAGTCCAGTATGACTTAGGCCTATAGTCTAAGTCCTTTTGAAGGAAACTTAAAAAAATATTACAGAAAACAAAATCCAAACGTTCAATTTGATAGTCTGGAATGCTCTCTTGTAAATGCAATCATTGTTGAAGAGCCAAATAAAAAAAAATAGGGGTTAGGCCCACAACCTTTTATTATGGATGGCAAATCATCAAATGACTCCTTCCGCTCTGGGCGTAGCAGAAGGGAGTGTCAGTGTCTTACTGACTTAAACCCATCCGTGTTCCTCCTAATGCCTTTTGCGTTCCAGTGCCGCGGTGACTCTTTCAAGCAAACAATGGGGCCACAACCTTGGAAAAGTTTAAACAGCCCACCTTTTCAAATAAAATCCTATAGAGGTCCTATTAATTTCAAATGTCATTTCCAGAATCGTGGTGACAGTTTCCCTACTCGCCCAAGAGCTGGGATGCTACAAAATGTCTCTGGACTGCAAAGACAAACTCATCAAGTTCTACGAGACCCTGGGCTACAAGCTCGAACCCGGAAACTCTAACGCCATGAATATGCGGTATGTCACTACATATTTATAAATAAATATTTAATTTATGCATGGAGGTTGATATTATGCAGGTTTTTTTAAATTTCACGTTCCAATGTTAAGTCACGTGATTAGAATACAAATCTTACTAATTATATATTATTACTAACTTTTTCCCGCGACTTCGTACGCGCATAGCCCTTTTTTCCCGTTTCCATAGGAATTTCGGGAAATCCTCTCTTAGTGCTCCCCTACACTCCTCAAGGAACCTACACGCCAAATTTCAGCTTTCTACGACCAGTAGTTTCGGCAGTGCGTTGTCTGTCAGTCACACAGTCAGTCACCAGTAACGGAAGAGTTGCAGACTTCGTAAGATTGTAATAAATCTTTATTAGATAGCTCCTTGATGCATTAAGTCCGCCCATCTACCACTATTGTACATAAAGTTTAAATAAATAAATAAATTTCATACACATATTGTATACAATAAATCCCATCCAAATTCAATAGTTTCCAATATATACGTGTCTAATTAAGAAATAATTGTATACAATTTCACGCAATCTTACAGCGTTTGCAATTTTCCGGTGACATAATATATGTTGATAAATGCGTAAGTTTGATAAACGGATGTTTGTTACTCACTTAACGCCAGAACGGCTGAACGGAATTGGATGAAATTTGTCATAGAGATAATAAGTCTAGAATAGCATCGGCTACTTTTTATCCCTAGAGTATGCTCCCTCAGGATAATTTCCTAAATTCACGCGGTTGAAGGCGCATGCAGAAGTTAGTATATTATTATCGATACTAGTAGTATATTAAAGCTGAAGAGTTTGTTTGTTTGAACGCTCTCTGGAACTGCCCGTCGGATTTGGAAAATTAATTTTGAATATGATAGCCACATTCATTAGGAAGGCTATAATAGGTTATACGGGCACGGAAAAAAACGGGATATGCGCGTACGAACTCTCGGGCAAAAGCTAGTACATAAATAAATATTTAATTGATTGTACGCAGTTTTTTTCGAGTTCACGTCTCAATGTTGTTGTATCGGGTAAAGCACGTTTGGGATTAGAATACAAATGAGATATAAATACTACTTATAAACGCCAAAGTTCATGGCTGTTTCGTGGGCATAAAATGTGGGAGCGCAGCAACATGAGACTCAAGAGGTTTAATATAGACCGTTCTCCTTGTACTTTTTATGGCCGCGACTTTTGCAAGCCTTGGCGTGCAAAATATAAAAGAAAAGCTATTTGTTTTGTATCTAGCAAATAATAATTATAACTAAGCCTTATTATGTTTTTTTTAACGGTCATTGCAGGTTCGAGGACCCCTCTTGACAATTAGCCGCTGGGACGTCCGACCTGCGCTCTAAACTGTAAGTACGCACAAGAGGCCGAGCAGACATCACGGCACTTCCAGCCAGCACCTATCATTCCATCTCTATGTACGGAAATTACGTCACCGAGTCTTTGAAAATTGAATACTTATACCTCCGGATTCTGAAAGTGCTTTTTTTTTTTCGAGGAGTAGGCCCGCTCTGGGCGGAGTGGGAAAAAGCATTTGTGTTGTGTGATAACACAAATGCTTAAAACCCACCCGTATGCCTTTATATTATGCCCTTTGCGTTCCAGGGCCGCGCTAACTCTTTCGAACAATTTTGAAACTTTCTGAAAGGCCTGATATGATTGGTTGGTAGAAATAATGGCAGTCAATATTTTTTTTTTGATTTATTTGAAAATAGAATTTGGTCTTTCAGAAGCTGGAGGTTAGATAATATTTACGTTTTGTTACATCATTAAAATTCGGTGATCCAAGGTTGTGCATTGATTGTCTTTTAATGTACTACTACTGAGGTCTATGTTTAAATGGATTCGTTCATTTGTGGGTGCGGCGCTGTGTTGTGTGTTTAAGAGAAAGGAATCGAGCGTATATTAATTAAAATTATCAGCAAAAAGCGCCGTGCATGCAAATAATTCAGCACTGTTTTCTGAATGCCTATTTATTTTTGGAACTGTCAAATCAAATAAAAAAAAAACAGTATCAGGCTTCAAGAAAACGGGGCAGAATCTACTAAATACTTACAATTTTGGATTGTTTTTTTTTTCTATTTATAATTTTGTTGACTTATTGTTTGCAGTTATAAAAGCACTTATTTTCACTTACATCACGTTTTCTGATCACAGGCTCAGCTCAGACCAAAGAGGAGAACAGATAATATTTTGGCATTTAATAATGAACCATACTGTTAACGTCTTAAAGTATAAATTTGTATAGACATATTAAACGTCTCATAGTCAAACTAGCAAATTTGCGCTTACGCGCACTAAAAATAAGGAACATTATTAAATGACATCAGAACTTTTTTTGGTCTGCGCGAAGCCTAACGGAACATGTTGTGGTTTCTGTTTGGTCCTTCGTGTGATTACGGCCGCAGGGTCAATTCTTCTATCCATCAAAGGGTGAGGTCGCCCGACGTGACCTTTCAATTTGATGGGGTGACCAATTGATTATGGATATCCTAGCACATAATGTTTAGACGTAGTTGTTATCATCGAAGCGCGCATGTAAACACCTTTTTGTTTTATATTGTAGTAGCTTTCGTGCTTTACATTGTTTCGCTTTTTATTTGTGTTAATAGAAAAGCTAAATACTAACGGTTTTTAATTATGTTGCCAATTTAGTTGTTACGCTAGATTATATGCTTAAATTAGTTTAACCTTTTGAACGCCAGAGCTTACAACGCATTGGCGTACACCTCACGCCAGGCCACAAATTCACCATAATATTTTTCGTCAACATGTTTGTGACGTTTGCGTACGTACAGGGTAAGCTTTCGTTTGTCATATATACATGACAATGGCGTTCAAAAGGTTAAAACCTAGTCAGTTGTGCTAACCAAGTTACTACAAATGACTGACAAAGTTTTTCATATGTACACAATTTGTTTTGAAGCTTTGAAAGTATGTACTTAAAAGTATATAAGAGATTACGATTTGTCTAACTAACGTTTTGTGTTAAAATTTTGCATCATTAAACCATTATTGCTTTAGGTTTTAGTTTTATTTCAAATAATCATGTAGGTTGTATTTTACTGGGATTTTAAATCAGTCTGCCTAGCCATTTTCCAACTATTTTGGAAGTCGGTTTCCAGTAAACTGTATCTAGCTGATCATCAGTACTTTACATGGGCTGCCTATCTGACCTTTCCAGTAACTGTTTAACACAACACTCCTCTTTACTGGGATTTAAATAGAAAATAAAAACGAAAGTGGCCATTTTACATGTTTTATTTACAGAAGTGTAAATTTAGCGGATATAATAAGAATTTCGTTTACCAAACATTAAATCCGATGTCAATTCGTATTCATACAAGGCTGGTATCTATTCACACCTATTCTGTAGCCTCAGTAGCAAACTTTACTAAACTCATACCAATATATTTCAAATCACTATATACCAGTAAAATAATGCTGATCTAAGAATACGTCCCTAAATTTCAACATTCTCAGTAATATTTCCATTCTATATAATTTTGTATTTTTTATACATATTAGTTTAATAATCTAATACGTAAAAGCTTTACTACGTATATCTATCTGCTTTCGCCAAATTGTCCTGAAGGCCGAGAAGATATGTGTGTACCGTGAGATTTGTAGGTAGGTACTGTTATTATTATATACTGTAATTTATATTTCCATATTTCACGATATATTAAAAAGCTAGGTATAAAAATCGCATGGTATTTTTTAGTATCTGAATAATTTCGAATTACAGGATTTAATAAAACAGAGCTTTTGTGCCTGATCAAGAAATCTAATACTGTATGTGCAGATTGATTTTATAAAATTAATAAAGATTTTATAAAAAACAATTTTATAGGATTGTTATCATGCTGGATTGGATTGAAAGGGAAATTTAAAAAGATAGTGTGAAAATCGGTGAAAGATTTGAATGTATTACACTTGACAAAATACATAAATAAGTACAATTTAGAATGCGAAATACAATACATAAAATCATAGACCGGTTCAGTCTGATACTTCATATTATATACATAATATTTATAATATACTTTTAATAATACATAAAAAATAGCGCTTACTATCCATACGAGCGGTGTTGGGATTTTCGTATACTTGAAACTGTAAGGAGTCGAGAGATTTGAACATACAACACTACTGTTGCATTATAATTATTTTATGCAAAGTTCTGCATTATTCAGACTATTTCCTATAATGGAATAAGTAATTAATGTACTGTGTCTATTTGTATAGTCACTCTATTCAATTACTGTAAGTGCTGTTTCACACGCTCTGATCTCTGCGGGTACCCGGTCGGTATTGAATGAGCAAGTATACAAGCTTTCACTTGGACAATTTACCCGGATACTTCGGGTCGAGCCAGCGTACCGTGTGAAAAGGCCCTTACATTATCTACCAATTTCAAGTACCGGGTTAATAAATTCACACACTCACCATACAAGCACTTACTTACATCAAATTGACACCCTCATTTGCCGATTGCACAAATCCCATACCACAGGAAAAAAAGCATTTTTATATCTGTACATTTATTTGAATATCATACGCATAGTTACAAGCTAGAGGAAAACATGGCAATCGATTATGTATCATTGACTTTTTTATAGTGACGTGCCTATCGATGGCTAGGGATGTCACCAAAATATGAATACACTATCGATTCAATCACGTAACTATAAAAAAAGTTGTAAAATTCAATATCATATCTCGATATAATTCAAAAATCACCATTTCATGTCAAAAATCTTCGTTCGGCGTTACGATTGTCTCGCTACGAACGATTTGAAAATATTAATTTATGCCTTATTGGCGTCTAGTCTCACTTGAGCGCTCTATATTTGGTGCATATCAATTTACAATACTTGTTCCCTAATGTCGACCAATCAGAACACTATGATGTCGTCACTCACAATCGATTCAATGGAATTACTTTTGTCTTTTTTTATTTAAGGCTGTGCCCACACCTAGCGATCTACGGGCGGTTCATATATCTGTTAACTTTACACCAGTATTGAGTTATGAATAAAATAGAATTTTAGTTATATTTCGTTAGCATGTGCGTAAAGTGAAGTAGATACAATAATCGTCATAAGCCGGATAACATTGCGGGGGTCGTTGCAGTGAACTTGAGAAAACAAATATGAATAACCATTTATTTTGAAAAGTTTAATTTTTGTGATAAAGAGGCGTATATATTACATCTCATCGTCGAAGCAGTCCTTTTGTATCATATAAAAACAGTCGCTAAACTCCCAAGTCATAGTTTATCGCTAAATGTAGTACAATAATAAAAAAAAAATATTTTATCAGAAATCTGTAGAGCCTATCACTATAATGTAGCTTTCATAATATTCAGTAATCTGTTCGATATTTGAATAATACAATTTGAATGGATGTAAAATTTTAACTATCATGTATTTAAAAATAACACAAAACTTATTCTAGACAAATGCATTTTAAACAAAATTCACTTCTTTATTATATTGATATAAGAAAATAATATCTGTAAACGATCTATAAGGAAGAGTTTGCTTCAATTTAGCTTAGTCAAATAACTCCATTTTTTTTCTTTCGGTCATTAGTTGTCACTTGGTGATACAATTATTCATGAATGATATTGATTTGCTTGGACATTTCCAAATCAAAATCCGAAAAGGATAATAATTTTAAGTATACCAACATTTGAAATGTATGCTAGGAAAGTCTGAAGTAGGGTAGGCAACTGTTCAGTCAACGTGGAGCGTGCGTAGGGTAATCAGGCCCACATGACATTTTTAAATGAATAAACCAATAAGAGCCTCTTTTTTAATTTAGCCTAAAGACCGAGGAAATTTCTGTGTCTTCAAACCTGCAGTTCTAACGCCTAATACTTGTGTGTTGCCATCCCTATTCCAAGACAGGCCCACAAAAATAAACACTAGTAGAATGCCATAGTGTCACTGGTCTAGAGCCTAGAAAAACGTAACTCCCCAGCTAAACACTTAATAAGACGACGTTCAAAAAGGATTTTTGAAAAAGTTCCAATTTAAAAAACATTATTTGGAATATCGTTCACCGTGTAGTCCTGTGTCCGTCGGGTACTAGAATGGCGGCGGCGCGGTGGTGATCTTGGTGCCCAGCTTCATGGGCCCCTGGCCCCGCGCCGAGCGACGAGCTTCCATCTCTCTCTGCCTCTGAAGCTTCCTTTCCTCTCTCTTTCTTCGCATTTCGTCCATTTTTGAGGCATTGTTTTCTGTCAAATGAAGGAGTCAATGAAAGAGGTGTCGTGTAACATGATTCTTGAATACGTGTAGCATACTCGTACATGAGTTACTGTTGGGTACTTTTTAGTCTATTTAATAAAAAAAAAACTGGAATGCGGCTGAGTTTTGCAATTACAATTTGTTCTCAAAAGCGGTAAAAGCTGTGAATAAAACTAACTATAATTATTAATTACTTAAAGATAAACAAAAAATGCAGCCTCGATGCACGACTATACTATTAATGAAGCTCAAAAGAGATCAATTTAAATATTTAAATACCAATTATTCAGCCAGTCTGCTTAGGCTATTTAGAGTTGTCACCGTATCCCCTGACTACTTGTTACTTGACCCGCGCCCTTCCTAGGAAAACGAGGTAAGACTGGAATTCGAAGAATAGAAACGAAGAAGAGCTTTCACGCTATGATGAACAGATGAACAAGTCAGCAGGATTGGCAGCCGGGCTGACTGCTTAGGGTGTCCAGGATGCACCCACTTCCAGACTTATTAAGATGATGATGATGATTGAATAACTGGTTAAAAATCGTCAGTTGCGGTATTCTGTATTGACTGAATTTATTTTCGTTTAGAATGTCTTATGAATTTTCTGGATTGAGGACGAGTTTCGGGGTTTCCCGTTGAACGCTTAAGAAGTTGAGTTTACAAATAATTGGAGTTTTATGCTGTACAGGGTAGGAAGTTCCGCATCCTCCATTGAAAAGGGAGGATCCTTTGACCAGCCGGGTGTCGTGACATGTGGACAACTGTCAGGAGGTTGTTATCGGGCAATTCCATCCCATCGGACTATAAGAGTTAAGGAATAGAGAGTGCACCTGTGTTTGCGCACACACTTGTGCACTACAATAGCTCCAGCATACTTTGCCAACCTCTGTGTTCAAAACTAGGTCGATGGATTATTATTATTATAATATGCTAATCGAGCGGATAATTTTATGATTTGTGTGACGTCAGATCTATGTCCGTAGTCAATATGTGGCGTCATAGATGTCGCTACACAACTTACCGTCGACATTCTCCTCGATAGGCTCGAACTCGCTGTCCTCCCAGCCGCCGAGCGAGTCGTTGCTGTTCTGATGCGGCGTGAGCGCGGAGGGGCGGTGCTCCAGGCGACCGCCGCGCACGTACGTCGCGTTCGCATTGTTGAACACCGGGTCCGTCCACTGCGAGTTGTTCCATGTTTCTGACGGGCTCGCTAGCTCGGATTCTGCTAACTGTAGATTGATAGAATGCTCTTTTATTGTACCATGAAAATAACAATTAAAACCTGTAGTTGGAAATGGTGTGGTTAAAAAGCATGAAAAAATTACATATCGTAGGTGTTACTGAGCTCGGTATGGAGACTGCGACTATCGCGGCCCAGCGCTGGGCACGCCACAATTGCGGCGGTAAGGCCCCTCTTTGAGGAGTGGCTGGAGAGGCGCCACGGCGTCCTCACCTTCCGCCTGACGCAGGTACTTACCGGACACGGCTGTTTCGGGAGGTACCTGTTTCGGATTAAGCGGGAGGATACGCCCGGGTGTCAGCACTGTGAGGATCGCCCGGAGGACACGGTGGAGCATACGGTGGAGGTCTGCCCTGCTTGGGCTGAGCACCGCCGTGTCCTCGTCGAGGCGATCGGCGGCGGCAACCTCTCGCGTCCGGCCCTGGTTGAATCCATGGTCCGGAGCGAGGAGGCTTGGGAAGCGGTCACCTCCTTCTGCGAAGCAGTAATGCTAGCGAAGGAGGAGGCGGGCCGCGCGAGGGAAAGGCAAGGCCTTCGCCCCAACCGCCGCAACAGGAGAAGACGCCCCGGGCGTCGGGAGTCGCAGGGCGATCCCCGGCCACCGTAGGCGCGGGCCTGCGGACGGCGAGCGTTGGGTGGCTCGCTGTCCGATCACCACCAGGCCCGGGTCGATGGCGCGTTGTGTTTCACGCGCGCCTCAAAGAGATGTCAGCATAGAAGACGGGGCCCGCTAGGGCCAGAGCCTGCCAGGGTTGCGGAATTTGTTCGAAAGAGTCACCGCGGCCCTGGAAAGCAAAGGGCTTTAGAAGGAACACGGATGGGTTTTAGTCAGTAAGAGTCTGACACGCCCTTCCGCTCCACCCAGAGCGGAAGAAGTCATTTGATGATTTCCCATCCTTAAAAAAAAAAAAAAAAAGGTGTTACTGAGCTGTCATTTCCAAATTCGGGGAATTTTGGTAAAATGTTTGGCGGTTCTGTGTTCGGAATCGACTTCTATCGTATTCAACACGAGAGGCAAAGAGCAGAGTCGGCTAGTCTACTGACGTATTCGGATACCGGTGCACACTCGTATGGCTTGTACGGCACCAAGGATTAGTAGAAACCGGTCGCCCATGGCACACAACAAAATTTACATTAAACACATCGTTAGTATAAGCACACGCGAAGTTACAGCTCTTCAACTCGACATCAAATACGGCTAAGGTATCAGAATGATTTAAAGTAAGTACCAACAAAATCAGATCAAGAATAGTTTCTATATTAGTGTGCTTAAGGGTTGTTCTTGCAACTCGCCCCGCTCCTCGTTGTTCCTCGCCTTCGCACAGGCCTGCGAGCGCGTGCGTCGCTTGTGTACTGCAGCCATTGGGCGGGGACTTTACGCTTGCGCCAGTACCTAACATAACTTGTAATGACCACAGTAGTATACTCACGGGTTGTTCCTGCAACTCGCCCCACTCTTCGTTGTCCCACTCGTCCTCACACAGAGCTGCGAGCGCGGGCGTCGCTTGCGCACTGCCGCTGCTGGGCGGAGACTTAACACTTGCGCCGGTACCTATTATGAACATACACAATGATGTATAAACTATAGATGCATTGCCCGCTCTCTGAACTGGCAACATAAAAAGAAAATAACTACCGCGAAAACCTAACCACGTATCAAGAGAAGAGGGGAGGGGAGGGGAAGTAAAAAGTTGCTATACTCTATCCGTTTAGGTAGTTAACTAAAGGTAAACAATCTTGATGTAACTTTTTACTTAAAAACTCAGTTTAAAAATAAAATGCAAGTAAAAACCAAAGTAAATACAACAGTAACGAATACTAAATCAATTGAACCATAAGTTTGAAAAGTAGTTTATTTGTTTAATATGAATTTGTGTAAAAAGACACATCAAGATTGTTTACCTTTAGTTAACTACCTAAACGGATAGAGTATAGTAACATCACGTGATTAATAATGTAATACGTAAACGATGACGCATAGTTAAACTTCTCTCTCGTGTCTTTTCGTATTGATGGTT
Source organism: Mamestra configurata (assembly GCA_002192655.3). Classification (NCBI taxonomy): domain Eukaryota; kingdom Metazoa; phylum Arthropoda; class Insecta; order Lepidoptera; family Noctuidae; genus Mamestra; species Mamestra configurata. The sequence continues at coordinate 380,577 of NDFZ01005416.1, forward strand.
AACCCTTTACCCTTATGTATTCTAATTATTAAACAGTTTACCACCAACAGTTTAACCATTACTTATCTTAATAAAAAGGTTAAGCAAGAATTTCGTTTAAAATTGCATATTAACTAGGTAATTTCATGTTAGGTATTTCATTAAAAATGTTAGTTACAAAATCACATATGTAGTTAAGTATACTCAAATGTCTATAATTGTATGGCAAATAACCTATGATTTTTCATTGGTTTCAGATTGCCATCTCAAAGCTGTGAAAATAAAGAAGAGTGATATTATGTAAGATTAATAAATAATTTAATCGGTCGGAAGACCTTGTTTAATTAAATGTGTGTAACTAGTATTCGTCTAATATATTTCATTAATTAGTACAAATGTATAAAATACATGATATTTTCTGTAATTATACTTATTTCTAGAACATAGCCAGTTTCTACTTTATGGCGAAGTAATATATTGAAACTAATTTATGTAGTTGCATGTTGTATCATCATTAAACTTCTATTGCGTGGCTCCTATTTTTATCTGTGATTAATTAAATAAAGAATTTCATAATCGTATAAGACGTGTTTATTTCCATAAAATATTACATTCATGCTACTCATCATCTGCCTATCTTTTTCCCAAATATATTGGGGTCGGCTTCCACTCAAACCGGATTAAGCTATAGCCGTATTTAACGTGGAGCGGCTGCCTAACAGACCTCCACAACCCATTAACTGGGTAACACGGTAGTTCTTGGCAAGACTGGAGGCAGATTTACTGACTTCTGACAACCCGTAACGACAGCCAAAGATCTACAAATGACAGCCGGGACCAACGGCTCAACGTGCTTTCCGAGGCACAGAGGACTCTCCGTATGTTAAGATGGTCACCCACCCACAGACCGAACTCGGAAAGCGTTGCTTAACCTTGAAGACCGACCCGTGCGTCTTTTATTATTTAGCCTCATCTCATAATATTCATGCTACTAAATACTAAAAAAAAAACCACCGGAAGGGATATGCCTGTTTAAAAGAGGGGCTCAATTTAACATACCTGCGCTGGAGTCGATCTCGCCCCAAGCCGCCATGTCCCAGTGATCGGGATCGTAGTCTGAAGCCGACTCGCTGTGCTCGAGTGACGTCATCGACGTCACTGATGACGTCGTCGTTGACATACTGCTTGAGGATGGTTGTTCTGAAATAAGAGACAGTATAAATATTGGATATCTGCTGAATTAAATTGACCCTCCCCGACCTTTGATTACCGAGCCAGCCCGCGTCGCTGAGCCAGTAGTTTTAAACTCCCCAAATAATGTTACGACCCAGCCTGTCCCTTGCTGTTCCTCCCAAAATGACGCCGCTAGCCGAGGTCCGTATCCCACAGGGGATGCCCTAGCGAGCGGTCATATAGTTTTAATTTAGTTTGTAAGCCCTGGCTGGGGGCCTTAAATTCATTTGAGGCCACCACAGGCTAGTCCGGTTAAGCAGTAACCAGCCCTAGCGTGCTGAACTGCGAGTGGTCCCCGACAAAAAAAAAAAAAGATTTAAATTGATTGGGGGACTTTACTATCGGCGTTTCCATTCTTATATAAACGCACACGGCTGACGATTCCAAAGCGCAAAGGTAAATCTGTACGGTAGAAAATGCTGGAAAACTAAAGGTTGTACAAATTAGAGAGCCATTACTCGCCCATGTTGCTGCTGCGTTACTGAGCGAGGGAGTCACCTTGTGTATAACTTACCTAACGAACCAGGTTTAGAGAGCACAGAATTGGTGTGCGACACACGAGCGGTGTCGGAGTGCGAGCGGTAGGACTTAACGGTCTCGGCGGTCACCGCCCAGCCCGCCCATGGCGCTGTTGCGTTACTGAGCGAGGGAGTCACCTTGTGTATAACTTACCTAACGAGCCAGGTTTAGAGAGCACAGACTTGGTATGCGACACACGAGCGGTGTCGGAGTGCGAGCGGTAGGACTTAACGGTCTCGGCGGTCACCGCCCAGCCCGCCCATGGCGCTGTTGCGTTACTGAGCGAGGGAGTCACCTTGTGTATAACTTACCTAACGAGCCAGGTTTAGAGAGCACAGACTTGGTATGCGACACACGAGCGGTGTCGGAGTGCGAGCGGTAGGACTTAACGGTCTCGGCGGTCACCGCCCAGCCCGCCCATGGCGCTGTTGCGTTACTGAGCGAGGGAGTCACCTTGTGTATAACTTACCTAACGAGCCAGGTTTAGAGAGCACAGACTTGGTATGCGACACACGAGCGGTGTCGGAGTGCGAGCGGTAGGACTTAACGGTCTCGGCGGTCACCGCCCAGCCCGCCCATGGCGCTGTTGCGTTACTGAGCGAGGGAGTCACCTTGTGTATAACTTACCTAACGAGCCAGGTTTAGAGAGCACAGACTTGGTATGCGACACACGAGCGGTGTCGGAGTGCGAGCGGTAGGACTTAACGGTCTCGGCGGTCACCGCCCAGCCCGCCCATGGCGCTGTTGCGTTACTGAGCGAGGGAGTCACCTTGTGTATAACTTACCTAACGAGCCAGGTTTAGAGAGCACAGACTTGGTATGCGACACACGAGCGGTGTCGGAGTGCGAGCGGTAGAACTTAGCGGTCACGGCAGTCACCGCCCAGCCCGCCCATGTCGCTGCTGCGTTACTGAGTGAAGGAGTTGCTGTGTGTACGTCGGCCTCTGAACAGAATGGAAATAAGATAAATAATAACGCGTTTTTTGTGATTATCAAAAAAATCTCACATGGTCAAATAATGTTAGTACTAAGTGAATAAGTTAACTAACCCATTCCTTCCTTCAAACTGGGGTCTTCAGATACCTTTTCTAATTTACCGAGGAAACCTTTTATAGTTCTAAAAGCTGCATCACGTACCTGTGAACAATATGTTGGTATACTCCACTGCATAATATTTTGCACTGTACAGCTACAAATCAGCATTAAAATTTATCTAAGCTAAGATCAATAAAAAATTGCAATACATTGTTTATTACTTGAGTTTACGATTTTTTTATGATTCATTTTTACCACCATTCAACCAGCTATGACATGGAATTTAATTAACTAAATTTATGTTTCTAACAAACTTTAAAAAACCAAAAAACATTCAACTTACTTGCTTTTCCGGGTCATTAGTAAGGGGACATAACGCAGGCAGCACTCTATTGGCCACTTCTGCTAACAAGAAGTATTGTTGCGTGGCCGCCAAAGCTAAGACTCCAGCTTGTCTGGCGGGCGGGAAGTTATCCCTGGTTGACCTTACAAACGCTGATACCAGAACCTTCTGTCGGATTTGAGGATGCAAGTGCTGGGCTATCTTGCCGAGGCAGACTGTTGTGTTGGTCCTGGGAACGGAAAGAATGGTGATGAGTGGAGGAATCGTAGATTCTGATCAAGCAGTGATCGTACTGGAGTTGTTTATCACTATAAACAACGCACAAGTTTGCATGCGGGGCTGTATACGTCCTAAAAATTAATAACAGCTGGGGAAGGCGAAACACCGAGTGGAAGGCCATGGCGGAAACCACTGCCCAGCAGTATTGTTTTCAATACGTAAGTAAAAAAAATTTACAACGGCTACAATACGAATCTTTTTCTTTGTAACAGGCTACATGTTTCTAAATTAGTTCACATAAAATAATTAAATAAATAGCGTTATTTTGAAGCAAGGTTCAGCGCAAGCAAAGATTTTTTTTAATAATAATACATAGGAGGCTCTCGTTGGGCAGCTGGATCAAGGGTTTGATCCAGAAAGGAGGTTCTTTTCTCAGGTGCCCTGACCACCGGTAGCTTGGAGTGGCTTGGACCCTGTTCCCGATACCGGTGGGCTACTATTTTTTATTTTTTTAAATGTTTTTATTTTTATTTTTTAATGGAAATATTTAAAAATGTAATTAATATATAATGTAAAATAAATAAATGGAATAATAATAATTATTTATTTTCGGACAACAATGATCGCTTATTTTTTTCTAATACACCATACGGTCCAATCTATTTGGTTGTGTGCTATGGACTGATGGGACAAATTAGACCATCTATAAAAATAAAAAATCGCACCACGGCAAACTTACCGTATACCCCCTTGGTCATCTTTAGCCTGTAGCCTAGCGAAGTGCCTCAAAACCTCCACATTCAGGTTGTTGTAGTTCAACTTAGACGAGAGGTGCACTATCGACTTGATCGTCTGCTCTCTGATGATGGGGTTGGTGTCCAGGAACCCGTGCACCACTTGAGGAAATATTTGGTCATTTACCTGGAATTAAAGCGAACAATGAGAATGGTTAGGCGGTATTATTTATTTTATGGGAGATATATTTTTGAAAGATAAATAAAGACGCGTTTTTCCGTTTTTTTAGAAGATCTTGGTATCTTACTTCTTTCTATGTGTTAAGAATAATAAAACAACTGTCCGTTTGTTCCTTTTCCACACCTAAAGTATTGAATATTTTTATGAATGTTAGATTGGACTTGCAGAAAGATATAGTCTAATTTTCATCCTGGATATTTTGATGAAATTCAAAATACACGATCTAGGCTTCGTCTGCGTGCGCAACAGCTAGTTCCTATAGTATAGGTATATGACGCTCATTTCACACAGTCGAACATTATGCTTCTTACATAACAGTGACGGAATTCCATATACATCCGTATTAGATATGGCGCGACAAACGCGTTTGTTTACCATATTGGGACGCCGGACGATAAAGCACAACTGAACACGAATATTATTATTTACTTAATTTTAAGAATGTTACTGATTACGTTTTTAGTAAAAGCATCGCTTGTAACAAATCAACAGGGCTATTGTCCCAAATTAATTTATTTTCAAGATCATAAAAGCAACAGAAGATTTGATTTTTAGGCAGTTGACACATATTGAGGTGGTTGACCCCGTTATCAGCTGATGTCAAGGTTCAGTTCATCAATTAAATGAGTTCTAAATGGACACTATCAATTTAACAGAATGTTTTTTTGTATGTATTCCTTGTAGTATGTGTTCCAGCGATATTGTCGCTAATATTAAATGATTTATTGTTTGTTTTTAATTAACTTGGATTTACGTACAGTGGAGTTCTGCAAATGCATAATGAATTGGTCCAGTTGTTGCAGCAGTCGCGATCGAGTCGTCCTGTCATTGGAGGCAAATAGTTTGATTACGCACGGCACTATTTGTTTCTGGTAGTCGGCATCGTCTAGCAATTTACCCAACTGAAAAACGAATAAATAAATGAGGTTGTGTGACTTTGAAATCGATAGGAATTAGTTATTTTACAAGACACTGAAACATGGTGATTATTTCTTGAGGCAATTATTGTTTATTCAGCTGAAGCAATGTTTTCAAATATTTGTATATAAGTACAACTATAATTTCATCAATTCTCATAGAACACTTGCACTATTTAATAAACTAATAAAAAATAATTGCTCCAAATTAATTTTTCCAACAAGCCAAATGAAAAAGTGGTCCAAATCTTTATAGATCAGTGTCCTACTTTACTAATGTCGTTAATAAAACAGTGAACCTTTATTATTATTACCTTAAACATGGGCGCCAAAACAAATGACCCAGCATCGCCATAGTGGAATGCGGTCAACAGCTGCGGCAAGATCTTGTGAACACACACAGCTTCCGGAAAGCTGTCCAGGTAAGAACTGAGTGTGGAGAAGAACTTGCCCTTCTCCACTTTGTCCTTGATTTGTATCTCTTCAAGAAATAGCATAGTGTCTATCAGATCGTTTTTGAAGTAGCCCCCTAATTTTCTACACCTGGAATAGTTTGAAATGTAAATTTAGGTCCCGTTTCATTGTCTGCTACATGTAATGGAATTTTATAAAGCAATCTGTCGGGTAAGTTAACAGGATCTTGTTCAGAAGTGGTGAAACAAATACAGAAACATTCAAAGAGTAGACTGTCACTGTTGCCGTGCTTGGCAGAGGCGAGAATCATCATTTGTTTTAAACAGAAACATTTAGCAAATATTGCTGTAAATCTTAATGTAACTTGATTTGATATACCACTGTATTTTCATGTAATAATTATAACTATTTCTGTATTTTATTTTGCTTAACTATTCCATGCCGCTCTTCCACCTTCCACACCTTATTCCTGCTTACCTTGTAATAATATCAGCAGGGTTCGGCCTGGATGCAGGGTTGGCACTGACCAGCTCACAGTATAATGTGCATAGCTGCTTTGGTATGTTGTCAGTGGTTTTCAATGCCGGTTGGTTCTTAAGGGGCCCGTCATATGCTTCCCATATTAGGCACCCTAAACCCCACATGTCTGAAGAGCTGTTAAAAGAGACATTTGCAACATAAGTTTAATGATATTACTTGAGTCATGAGTTTCGTTAGTCAGATATTTTTAGGTTATAGATAAGATAAGAGAGGATGCTATCTATAGTAAAGGACTCATATTACAAGTTGATTTTGTTATTAAGTTTTCTTCTCGTAATTCTGTCTTCTTGAAATTTTATAAGTCCATTTAGATTTTTTGTTAAGGCAAGATAGGCATTAGCTTTAAGTAAATTACTGGCATTTCGCTGCATCCGGTTTGACTAGAAGCCCTTCCCAATATAGTTTGGAAAATGCTAGACAATTGATAAGAAAACTTTTTCTGGTATTATGTTTGATTATCAAATACTTTATAATATAAAAAGTCAAATACTAACCACTTGGTCACTGTTTTCAATTTCACAGGATCCTTCTTCTCAGGAGGATCATATATTTCAAGTGCTGGCAATATTTTGATAGGTATAGGGTTGGCTGTGTCTGTTCCTTGAGCCGTAAGAAACTCGAAGCCACCGAGTTTCCATTCTCCTGCTAAAGTCACAAACACGGAGTACAGGCACACATTGTTGTGCCTCATATTACCATCATTATTTAAAAATGATAATGCTCTCTGTAACATGAAGAATGATGGATTATTGTTGCTGATTCAATGATTCATGTGAGTGACCAATCATAGCTAAGTATTAATTTTATAGCATTGCTTTTTATGTTCTTTTTTATTTATGATGCAATCAGATAATTGAGCCTGAAGAACTTTAACTTCTAACAATTTGCTAAGAATTATAGGTTACTTACAGTGATTTGAAATATTCCCCACGAAAGAAATAACTCTTTCTGTGGTCCTTCAAGTTTTGTTTCCTCTATGTGCGTGGCTAGAGGCTCTACATACTCAGTAGCTACATATAAAAATTTCTCAGTTTCACAGCTATCTAAATAATGTAAAAGGCTAGGGTGTCTCATAGTCTTTAGTTTCTTTAGGGAGGCCTTTGCTATGTCAAAAAGTGTTTCAGAATGCTTCTGAACATCGAATAAAAATATTGATACTTCATCTTGCGTGCCTCTCTTCTTGCCCTTGTGTAGGGTCCACACGCTTCTGTCTTCTAACCCGGGCACAGGATCTCCTATTTCGTAGGGAAAGTCTTTCGTGGGATCCCGAGAGAAAAACGACCACATTATGAACTATTAATAATTATTTTTCACGACATATACACATATCTTTCCGTACAATCCACTAGGAGTGGTGTGCTAAATACCATAATCTTTAGAAATATATAATTACTGATGTGGATACTATAATTACGTGTTAATTTACAAAATAAAAATATAAATTATTTTCTATTCACTATTCACAAAGTGGTGACAAATGCAAATCTGACAAGTGACAACACACGATTTACAGATTATTAAAGTAATTGGAATCGTCCACGAATCGTCATCACAACAAGCAAACTTTTTAAAATGCTGTAAAAGAAGTAACAGAAGACATCTAGATAGAATGATTAAATGCATGATGATGCTTCATTATTTTATTTTTACTGGGAAATGTTCTCAAATCGTAATTTTATAGATCGATTTCCTGAATGGAGCATCACTATTTCGTCTGTCAATGTCAGCTGTACTGTTTGGCGTTTCAGTTCCAGTCGTCAACTTTTTTAGCATTATTTTATGTCAAATATTGTCAAAATCAGGCAGGGTGCATTTGGGGAAATAGTTCTAGTTAGCTTTGTAAGTTTCTGCTTGATTATGAAATTTTAAACAAGAGTAGAGACTACAAATAACAAAAGTAGACTTTCAGAAGTGTTGTGATTTCCATTAATCGCCATGTCTAAGTCAGTTGCTCGTTTAAAATCTATGAAGAAAGTTACCGATAAAATTGACCATTCATCTAAATTAAGAACCAATATCCCTGCTGGTATGGCTGCGGCAGGCCCTCCTTTAGGTCCTATGCTTGGTCAAGTACGTATTTTCTTCTTTATAAAGGTATTTGATAAGTTATCGAATGTTGTAATCATAACCTACATTTTTATTTACTTCAGCGTAATATCAATATAGCAGCGTTTTGCAAAGACTTCAATGAGCGCACGGCTAACATAAAGCCAGGTATACCTTTGCCGACGAGAGTGAAAGTAAATGCCGATCGTTCCTATCAACTTGTTATTCACCAACCTCCAGCTTCATATTTCTTAAAGCAAGCTGCTGGTATCAGTAAGGGTGCTATGGAACCTGGTAAGTAGTCTTCATTTTTTTTTTAAATAAACATATTTTGCTAACCATCCGAATACCAACATGCCATTAGATTCAGGTTTAATCTTTTCCTGATCTCTCTACTATAGTAAAAAGTGAGAAGAGCTATCATTCTTCTCTCATAGACTTTTCAAAGGAATACATAGCCTACTCTTCTGCTCTTTTTGAATGAAATAGTGTTGTGTTCTAATCAATTCTTTATTTCAGTCAGGGAAGTAAGTGGAAAAATAACATACAAGCATCTGTATGAAATAGCAAAAATAAAGTCTCAGGACCCTCCCCTTGAGTGGAAATCCTTGGAAGAGATCTGTGTCATGTTGATAGCCACAGCAAGAACATGTGGGATAGAGATAGTCAAAGATTTGGACCCCAAGGTATGAACAAATCTTCAATATAACACAATGTTCTTAGATATGTGTCTCTTGTTTCAAATTTTTTATTCTGTTGGTTCACCACTTATGTTTGAAAGAAATTGCTATAGCTGACAATAATAGAAAAAGAATTGCTGCAGAAGCATAAACTTATCTGCTAATTATTATTATACTTTCACAATAACATACAGCAGGCACAAATCTATTAAGCAATTGGATAATAAACAATACTAAAAACTAGCCTGTTTACTTTAATGGCTATTAGGTTCTCATACACACACTGGATATTTATGGACTGTAATGTCTATATATCCCACCTCTATGCAAAATGTGAGCTTAGACATGGAGTTGTTGAAACCAGCCCGATTTACATTATATGGCAGGGAGTGCCCCCGATGCCAAACCACAAACTCGCTGTATTTTCTGTCAGCTCTAGCCAACGGTGGCATGTTGGGCACTTTTTCATTGTCGGTTAAAGCCGACCGTGGCGGTCAAAGGTACATAAATACACACCTTGTCTTGATTGTATTATACATGTAACAGAATAAATGCAATACCTCTTAAGGAGTCATTGTACTCATCATTATGAACACAACAACTTTTACTATGGGACCCCTTAAGAGGTATGTGTTTAATTAGAATTTTAACTATTTACAGGAATATGCCGAATTCCTTGAAGAAAGAAAGAAGATTGTGGAAGACCAAAAGAAGATGTTACGAGAGAAACGTGAAGCCAAGATGTTGAGAACAGCTTAATGTTATGTTATTAATACTTATAATAGGTAGTGAATGTTACTAGAGACTAGTTTCAGATATAAGAAATCAGTTTTAATTACAGTGTTTTATTGAAATCAAACAAAAGATATATACCCAAAATTTCTTTATTTATTAACCATCTAAATGATTTGTCTTTGTGTAGTTCACCTAACTTTTAGGACATAGGAATAATTTGTAGATGCAAACTGTTAAAGCATATTGTCAAGTTCATATTTTTACTAACTAAAACAACCTTATGTAAAGGTATTATGTAATCAAAACATGGCACAGATAGGCATTCAAAATGATTAAGCATAGATGGAGCTTGCTACCAAAGGTAGTTTGTCATAAGACTAAATTATTTACTAAGTTAGAGATTTACACAAGGAACAACTAGGATAATATGTACAGAGTCTTTGTACATATCAGTCTACATACGTAAGCTATTTCTAAACGACAATGTATAGTAATAGATATACCCACAACACCTAGAACCATATCACTTTGTGAGCACCAATGTGACATAACTCCCGTATAATAATTTAATTTTCGATAATTGTAATCAGTAACCACAAACCGAGCAAGACATCTTACAAGGAACATTTACAACTATCAGTATCACATATAAGACAGTCTCTTAAGAAGTTTCCTTAGAGTACAACCAAAAAACTTAAAAAATAATATTTGAAATCTCTTTATAAAAATATGCATTTAAATATGCTTCTTTAAATCCTTAAAAGTAATCAGGCGTTTATATTCTTACCTACAAGACAGAAAAATAAATATTTTTAACATTGTAACATAATACTTGGATTAGTTCAAGACAGACTATGCGAGGATTGAATGGTAACTTGTGCATAAGATAAATTCGTGTTAGCAACCATAGGCTATATAAATATGAGTGTCGTAACTAAAACCTATACATTTGTACTGTAAACAAAATTTTGTACTTTTTTTGAATACTGTTCACAGATCAATATTAGTACGAGTACCATAAAGTCATTGCCAGAGGTAGAATATTACAGCCATCGAAAAGTAAAGTTATCAGCAGGGTATGTTAGATGTGTGCTCGGAGCGCTTCAGCTTGGGGGAGTTGGGCAACACTTCTGGCAATTCTGTGACCTTGTCGATAGTGAAGTCCGGTAGATCGGAAGCCTCCATGTCCTTTTGCAGCGGAATCCACACCGTGCCACCTAGTTCAGCTTCTTTACCACCCTGAAGCGAAAAAAAAAAATGTAAATTTCATATAGCATAAAGCGTCGTCGTCCTATTATACAAAGCGCTTTGTGTTAGGACGACGCCTAAGACCTTGGGATGTGTTTCTGTGGGCCGGGATTGGTAAGAACAACAATGTGTTTGAAGGCAACCAGCTTCAACAACTCTGTCATCAGTTTTCTATGCAAATCGTGGAAGTCAGAAGTTTAAACAATTTTATGATTGTTGGCGTGGACTCAACAACGTAAAATCGATGTTCTCGTGTTGCTGCTATGAAAGGCATGTTGCTATCGCCCACGCGGTCCAAGGACGTTGGTATGGAAACGACCTTGTTTGCAATAAGTTTCGTGTAATTTTCATGCCTTGAGAAAGTTCGTGCACAACTTTATTTTCTGAAATATAGATTTGGCATAATATGTTATATCGTAAAACACAACGATACGGATGAAGTTCCTTGGTACCATGTAGGTAGTCCAAATTCTAAGCTCATATATTTTGTCCAGTTCAAATAAATAGGACGATTCACCTTGATATCAGTTTCCAGCTTGTCTCCAACCATGATGCACATGCGAGGCTCGACGTTGAGCATCTTGCAGGCCTCCAGGAAGATGTGCTGGTCAGGCTTCTCCCACGGCAGGTCTCCGGACACCAGCAAGCAGTCGAAGTACTTGCGGAGGCCCAGCCGTTCAATCTTCTGCCACTGGGCGCGAGACGGCCCGTTCGTGATCAGACCGAGTAAGTAATCCTCCCTGTCCACATTTATTCACCAGCCTTTTGTTATTTCTAGCTGCCTCTCATGCTGAAACTCAGCACAGGATACAACAAAGCCAAATGGTCTTGCACACTGCAATTGTTCCAGCAATTACGGAACTAAAATTATCGTTACGATGTCTCTAGCCGCACCAACAAGGTTACGACGCTCGTGTTTCAACCGAATGAAACGCTTTGTATCGAACATGGAAGCGAAATATTGCAGTTTAGCAAGAGAATTTAAGATAACACACACTCCGTGGAAATTGGCACATTACTTCAAGTGCAATTCATACTCTCAATATAAATTCCACAGGAAATAAGAAAACTTAGTAACTAGAGATATGCTATGTTGAGAGAAGTATGCATAAATTAATGTTTATGATATTTTAGTAATTTATAAAGTTATCTCAAAATAGCACATTTATTTAGGTTTAAGTAGACAATGGAGATACTTTAAACAGCTTTGAATCAATGTTGTTACTATTTCGAGGTATTGAAAAGGTTATATTAGGTATATGCATTACTTGTAAATTCCAAAACTATCTCCATTGTTTAACTGAATTTTCTGAGGTAATGTATTACCTTCGCCGTGATGTACTCCCTCATATATTTTACAAATACAATTCAAACCTAAGTGTTGCGCACGCGGCGCCCCGAGTTAACTCACTCGTTGGGCAACAACTGAACTGTTGAAAAACAAGTCATTTATTAGCAACATGCGCTCAAAGCCAGCCCAATACACTTGCGAAGGCATCTGTGAGATATCAATCATTACTTTCTGTGCAAAATATCTTTAATCTATGTCTCGTGACTTCTAATTTTACTTGCTTTTGGGCTATTACTGTTTACAAGTGTCAAGTTATGCCTCCACAATGTTTTGGTCCTGACTTTGTTATGATATTGACAAATCAGTATTGCGCTGATTATTCATAGTCTTATGTGGCATGCACGATCCAATGATAGTTACTGTAACGATCTATAAATACTCGTAATACTAGCGATATGCGAAGTGGGCAGGACGTGAGCGATGGTAAACATGAAACGCTTCTGAAAAATGACCAAAACAATTTAGTACCACATAACACCATGCACAATTTAAGTGGTAGCAGGTGAAATTGTTCTGAGATCAATCGATATTTCAATAAAAAGATAGAAATAAAAATAATTATTTTCAATAATTTCGACACAGGACTGCCATACCCGTAATTCCAACAGGGTCAGAGGATGAGAAATGATTTCCTTATCACAGTTAAACTTTACTTCTCTCAATCTTAGAACAACGTATATTTCCGCTATAATTGCAGTAATTTCTTCGTTTTATATTGACATAGACTTGGCGAGAGAAGTCAGTATAAAACAGCAAAGAAATTGCTAGTTATTAAAATTATTTACAAATAATAAATAACATAAAATTACATCATGGAGAAATATAAGTTAGTAGGGTGATGTCCCATGGGGCCAATATTTCTTCATAACATGTAACTAATGTAGTGAAATGTAACCAACGTACCGCAGTGTCTCCAACAGGTGTATTACTTCGTGTGTTAGAGCCAAACACTGAAACCTTAATTTTACCCATTCGATTGATATATTTTCTGAAATAGAAACATATTTGATTGTTTTATTAGCTGCCCTATATTTATGACTAGCTTTTGCCCGTGACTTTGTACGCGCATATTCCGTTTTGTCCCGTTCCCTGTTGGCTTCCCTATCCCTATAGCCTTCCTCATGAATGTGGCTATCACATACAAAATTAAATATAAAATATAAATAATTTTCCAAATCCGACTGGTAGTTCCAGAGATTAGCGCGTTCAAACAAACTAACTCTTCAGCTTTATTATTAGTATATTATATAATTATTATGATATACCTAAGGAGTTTTTTTTAAGTGGGTTACGAGTCCGATTGTGATGAAAACTAAAACTGCGTCATTGGAAAATGAATTAGTATATTGAAACTCAACATTATCCTTAAGTAGGTATACCGTAATCCTGGCAGGGAATATTGATGTTTGAAAAAACCCAATGATGCAGGTTTATAAAAAAAAATGGTAAGTACCTACATACATTTCTATGTGGTGTACAATAAGAAGAATGCTTTGTTATATGAATAGTGTACGTGTTCTAATGGGCTATTGGCGCACATTTTCGCACAGGATATCCAACTATAGGACAAGAAGAATCATCGCTGTAAATGTGGCACTATCTAAACTTACTTCACGCACACATGTGCGACCTGCCATGAAATGTTTATAAATTGTGTACAAATGGTTGAAAAACTCCTTGGCACACGCCCGACCGTCGAATCCGACACATTATCATATCGTATTGCTGTCTGATGCTCCACCGTTTGTGACACAAAACTGTCAACTATTTTTCAGTACTTGTAACAGTTGTATGTTCATCAGAATATTTGTACTAAATATCCTTAATTGTTTTTCAGTTTTAGTGCTCCCAATCATCACGTCATTCCCATTCATTGAACGGTGTCTTTTTACAAATTATTTATAGCTGTGGCTACTGTTCGTTTATAAATCTCTTGTCGCGCCCACGCTTAACAACCAAATGGTAACATTTTACGAGGAAGATGAAAATATTCATCACGCAATACATGTGTTGGTGTTTACATTAATAGAGGGAGTAGTCGGTTGTGCTTAGTCATTGAAAGTACTTGTAAGTTTGTACTTTCGTTCGGACGTAGCAGACGTAGAAGTGCATTCACATTCTAGGCTCGCTGCCAAGTCTAATCGTAAGAAACTATTTCGCCGAGTATACGGACATGTTGATAATACACGGCGCACTCTCTTTGTCACCGTTTGGCACATTTAGCGTGATGTAGACGTTAAACAATGTAAATGTTGGTGTCTGTCACTCTATAGGTAGTTCATTATATTTTATTGCAAACTGATTCTAATAAGTACGTCAAGGAATATAGTGTTTTAATAAGTCTGTCTTGTGTACAACACTGTAGGTAGAGGTGCCTCCTACACAAAGAATAACTAAATAAATCTGTCATGTTTCATGACCAAACTATTAAAGAAAATGTCTGGGTAAAAGGAACGCCTTGAGTTGCAATTTGTGTCTAATTTCAGTAAATTCATAAAATTTAGCATGAAGTCTTAACATCTACTTAATTAATGTGATGTTACCTTGAGTTCTACTGACACTAAAAGGGTATAGAGCGTGACGATGCACATAACTTCATTTGCACATACACGAGTGGAATTATTTTGACAAATTCTGTAATATGGATTTTACTTGTGCCAAACGACATAATGTACCTTCTTAACATGTAGGTTTTGAGTGATATATTTGCACTGGAATACCTAATTTCAGATTTGAAGGTGATTTTGTGTTATATGGATGATTTACTAACTGCGCCCACGGCTCTTCACGTGTAATTTTATTAGTTTTGTATAAAAAACTAGGTACGGTCGACCAACACTACGAAAATCGCTTTTACTGCAAAGCGGCGATTTTAAAGGCGATGTTAATGTCAAGTGGTTACCATTGATGTGCAAATCCGACTTAAAGCTAATAGAGTAACCCAATTAAATTGACTTACTAGGGATTTGAACCCCAGGTTGTCAGGCAAATTAGCAGCTGCGCTTGCGACCGCTGTACCATCGAGGAAGCCACTCTCTTCAACCTGTATCCACCTAGTGATTAGCGTGGGTACTAACCGTATTTGTGTCCTACTGGATAAAGGCCTCCCCTCTCTCCTTCCATACCTCTCTATCTTGTGCGATCTCTAGCCAAGTTTGATCCGCAAACGTGATCAGATCGTCACACCACCTTCGCCGCGGTCGACCTCGAAGGCGACGTCCTCCCTCAGGCGTCCAGTGAGTGATTATCTTGGCCCACACAGTCTACTAATCTATACTAATATAATAAAGCTGAAGAATTTATTTGTTTGAACGCGCTAATCTCTGGAACTACCATATGGATTTGAACATTTTTTTTTATAATAGCCACATTCATGCGGAAGATTATACGGGAACGGGAATGTGCGCGTACGAAGTCGCGGGCAACAGCTAGTTCAGTAATAAAAGTAAGTTAAATAGGTACTAACTGGCGATATGTCTATAGTTCTTTGGCAGGCAGTTCCGCCACAGGTGAGCTGGCCACTCATCCAGGGCATACGTGTCATCATCGGGGCGGGCTCGGAAGGCGCGGAGGAAGTTCGTTCCGCTCTCCACGGCGGCTTCCTGAGTCAGCCCATATTGCTGCTGCAGAATCTCTATAATCTGGACAATTTAAATGAAGGGTTAGAACATAGAAATCAAAAGATAAGGCATTGCAGTCTCTGTCAGCAAATAAATAACTAATCCTTTGATCTTGTGTGTTTTGGCCACCTATGTTGTTTCGTCACCATAATGTGTAGGGGGCCGTTCAAGTATTACGTAAGCAGATTTATTGCAATTATTTACCCCCCCATCCCCCTTGTCAGCAAAAGTAAGCAAAGCTCTTACCCCCTCCCCCCATGCTTACGTAAACATTTGTCAATTAATGTATTGTTTTTTTAATTTTATAATGTTATAATTATAATTTGAAAAATAAGAAAATAGATTTAGGATAGAGATTATATTTTACTGAAACGGTATTCAACATAGAGTAAAGGACAAAAATATTATATCTTACTAACATAACAAACTTATTTTAAATTTTTGGTACATATATTAAATTCAAATTAACAGTCTTCAGTCCATGAAACCCGAATCCATGATTCTAAGTTTTCGATGACATTGGATTGCTTCGATTGCTGCTCAGTGTTGTGAGTCTGCTCGCTTTCATCCGATTTTGGAATGTCTACGTCATTCTCATCGAGCCATTCAACATCATGGTGCTCTAAATTTTGAATAATGCACATCAGTTCATTAGCACGACGAGCAGCGACTCTTACAGGTCTAACTTTCCTATCAGTGTGCGTGTTTACTTTCTTATGGATCTTTTCGATGTGACGATTTAGTGACTTGACGGAAGCATGATAAAGACCACACGTTTTGCATGTTCGACTTGATAGCCTCAATTGTACCGTCGGACAAAAATAATCGTATGGCATTTGCAGGAAATCTTTGAGTGAAGCACTTAAGCGTAGAGCTAAATTGACTGGAAGATTAAGAAATTGCCCTCCTTCATCTAAAACCAAGTCATCAACTGTTTGTTTTACTTTTACAGGTGGTGGAAGAAACCTGTTGTCTAGTAATCTAAATAGTCCACTTCTTGGACGACAGCATTCTGTATTTCTACATTTTACAATTTGGAGCAAGTATTGGCTTTCACGCACATGTTCTGAATACCATTTAATGTCTGGAAAATCAGGAAGATCTTGTTCACCTGCCCCAACATATTTTGCATTAACATTATAGCCATCAATTTCCATTGAACTCCATACTTCAGCTAATACTTTTCCTGCAAATTCGAAATTAGATCTTTCTAAATGTTCATCAATTGTAACGCCACGTTCATCCAAATGAGACCCAAAATGGTCATGAGGCAATATTAAACCAGCCAGTTCCCGACTAAGAGGAGCCATTCTGCGCTCTACTCTGTTATACGCACTTCTTCCGGGAGCATTGGTAGCTAAAAACAATGCATCGAGATCATGTCGCTTAAAGTGTTGTATAGCAAACCCTATGACTTTTTGATAACGCGGATTTTCATCTGGCCCTCCATCAACCGTCATGATTACCACTGGTTTTACTAGTCCATGGTCAGTTTTAGCTAATGGTCGAAACTCTTCAAGTTCGAGAAGCGTCTCGAAATCCTGAGCATGAGTATTAGCAGTAGATGAACTATGCTTTCCACTTCGAATAGCGATGTATGTTGGTCCAGAATATCCAACGGCTTGCGGTTGTCCTAGCATATTGGAAGTGATTTTGATACCAGCATAAACAGATGGTATTAATTTATGACGCTCAGCGATTACCCAATCGTGATCAGGCAATTTGATTCTATATTCCATGTGCATTAGAAGAGGTGCTTGCTTATTTGCCGCAGTTACGCCAATAGGGACTCGAGCTTTATCATCTTGAGATATGAAAAATACTTGATCTGGTCCTAGTATGGATGCTATGTTCTCTAAATAATGGATTGATGTTTCAGCGAACTTGCTATCTAAGTGGCTCTTGTGGTGATCAGTTTGAGCCCGAATGAGCTTAACAGGGACTGTCGATACATGTCTTCGTCCCTCTGCAGAATTAGATTTTCTGGGAATCAAACGAAGATATGTCCCACTGCGACTAATGTCAAATCCCATTTTACGTAATTCTTGTGTGAGTTCATCAAGAGTTTTTACGCTGCGAATTGATTCCGTTCGTCTTCTATCATCTGCTGCACTCCCAAATAAAGCTATATCCGCGATTGTTTTCAATAGTAAAGGTTGATTGCTTTCAAGATTAGGACGTCCCACTGAATCCCTCAGAGATAGTCTTTTTTTCATTTCTGGATTTTCATGACAAATATCTTCTAACTTTCTTTTCATACCATCCCTGTGTTTCTTCTGGGCAACTGCGTTTTGAACCTTCCTGTTTAAAGACTGTTTTGCTGTTTTTATTTCCTCGCGCAACTTAATGATCTGTTTATCAACTTCAGCACGGATTGACATAGTATCTCTGGCAGAATACAAAGCATTCAAATTTTTTTCGAGTAGAGCAATCTTATTTTTCATAGCTTCCTGAGAAGGTTTTGGTCTCTGTTTATCTGTATTTTTATTAATTTCGCATTGCTGTTGTGATTCATTACCGGTTTTTATTTTATCTTCTTCCTGTTTTTTAATATTTGAAGCTGGCTGTGTAATTTGTGTTTTTTCTGCAGGTTTACAGGTTGCCTAAAAATAAAAACTTTCTATGGGTTCTGCTAAAGATTCTCTTATTAAGCTACATAAATACAAAGTATGGCAATAAATATGGTAAATACAAAACCCTATGGCTTTAAATCTAATATCTTTAAACGAGCAAATCGTTCCGGTCACAAAATACAGGGTGTTATAGTCTATTCAAGTAGGTATTTAAAAGAATATAAACAATCTTGATATGTCTTTTTATTGAAATATGCAATTATAAAATCAGATATCTGTAAAGGTGCGTACAGACATCGCGAGGCTTGCGCCGCGAATGGTTCGTCTCGCATACATCAACCTGAGGCATGCTACGGCACATGTATACGTGCGAACCATTCGCGGCGCACGCCTCACGATGTTTGTACGCACCTTTATGTATTTACAGAAAAGCAATTTTTTAATATTGGTTGAGTTTTTAAATGAATCACAACAGATTTTACACAGTTTACAATTTTAAACCACATATTTCAATAAAAAGACATATAAAGATTGTTTACATTCTGTTAAATACCTATTTGAATAGAGTATAGTTTTCTGTAGGTATATAATATATATGTATAAAACTGACATCCTGTATTTTGTGACCAATTGACGGAATCAATTATAAGAAATAAATCTATATAATGAATATTACCTCTATACTTTAAGATAGGCCATAATATTTTCTAATTAGCAAAGAGAAACTTTTTGGCGATTTCTAATATTTCTAGTAGGTACCTAAAATGATTTCGTCACTCACCTTAGAAAAAAAATGTAGTAAATTGGATTTATTCTTAGTCGCTGCTTGCAATTCTTCTTCGATTCTCTTAGATACAATAATATCTAGTTCCTTGTCGGATTTTGCTTGTAATTTATAATTTCGCCACACTTCGTTAACTAACTTTTGTACATTTTGTACTTTCGTACTTGTATGAGATTTTTTAAAACTTTCAAACAATTTTTGGTATAACTTGGATTTGTCTATTTGAAATGACATCTTATTTAAACATTAAACTTTGGATAATGGAATGAATGGTAACACAAATGTTAACTTGCTTTACTATGCTTACAATACGTCTACTCGCTATAGCAGCCAAACGAAACAATACACTGATAGAGGAAATTTAGACAAGTGAACAGCGCGCGGTAATTCCCTTACTCGGTTCTAAAGCGAGTAGGGGAATTACCGCGCACTGTTCACTAAATGTATGTATTACTTGCGGGAATCCCCGAAAATGCTTTTCGTTTTCAAGCAAAGACAATGTGTGGGTTGCCATTCGTGTAAAAAAGAAAATAACTACCGATGACGTAATCATCATCTAGACTCCCCTACCCCCCATGTCATCCAAAATAAGCAAAGCAAAGACCCCCCCGCCCCCCCATAGTGCTTACGTAATAATTGAACGGCCCCNTACAAAGCATTCAAATTTTTTTCGAGTAGAGCAATCTTATTTTTCATAGCTTCCTGAGAAGGTTTTGGTCTCTGTTTATCTGTATTTTTATTAATTTCGCATTGCTGTTGTGATTCATTACCGGTTTTTATTTTATCTTCTTCCTGTTTTTTAATATTTGAAGCTGGCTGTGTAATTTGTGTTTTTTCTGCAGGTTTACAGGTTGCCTAAAAATAAAAACTTTCTATGGGTTCTGCTAAAGATTCTCTTATTAAGCTACATAAATACAAAGTATGGCAATAAATATGGTAAATACAAAACCCTATGGCTTTAAATCTAATATCTTTAAACGAGCAAATCGTTCCGGTCACAAAATACAGGGTGTTATAGTCTATTCAAGTAGGTATTTAAAAGAATATAAACAATCTTGATATGTCTTTTTATTGAAATATGCAATTATAAAATCAGATATCTGTAAAGGTGCGTACAGACATCGCGAGGCTTGCGCCGCGAATGGTTCGTCTCGCATACATCAACCTGAGGCATGCTACGGCACATGTATACGTGCGAACCATTCGCGGCGCACGCCTCACGATGTTTGTACGCACCTTTATGTATTTACAGAAAAGCAATTTTTTAATATTGGTTGAGTTTTTAAATGAATCACAACAGATTTTACACAGTTTACAATTTTAAACCACATATTTCAATAAAAAGACATATAAAGATTGTTTACATTCTGTTAAATACCTATTTGAATAGAGTATAGTTTTCTGTAGGTATATAATATATATGTATAAAACTGACATCCTGTATTTTGTGACCAATTGACGGAATCAATTATAAGAAATAAATCTATATAATGAATATTACCTCTATACTTTAAGATAGGCCATAATATTTTCTAATTAGCAAAGAGAAACTTTTTGGCGATTTCTAATATTTCTAGTAGGTACCTAAAATGATTTCGTCACTCACCTTAGAAAAAAAATGTAGTAAATTGGATTTATTCTTAGTCGCTGCTTGCAATTCTTCTTCGATTCTCTTAGATACAATAATATCTAGTTCCTTGTCGGATTTTGCTTGTAATTTATAATTTCGCCACACTTCGTTAACTAACTTTTGTACATTTTGTACTTTCGTACTTGTATGAGATTTTTTAAAACTTTCAAACAATTTTTGGTATAACTTGGATTTGTCTATTTGAAATGACATCTTATTTAAACATTAAACTTTGGATAATGGAATGAATGGTAACACAAATGTTAACTTGCTTTACTATGCTTACAATACGTCTACTCGCTATAGCAGCCAAACGAAACAATACACTGATAGAGGAAATTTAGACAAGTGAACAGCGCGCGGTAATTCCCTTACTCGGTTCTAAAGCGAGTAGGGGAATTACCGCGCACTGTTCACTAAATGTATGTATTACTTGCGGGAATCCCCGAAAATGCTTTTCGTTTTCAAGCAAAGACAATGTGTGGGTTGCCATTCGTGTAAAAAAGAAAATAACTACCGATGACGTAATCATCATCTAGACTCCCCTACCCCCCATGTCATCCAAAATAAGCAAAGCAAAGACCCCCCCGCCCCCCCATAGTGCTTACGTAATAATTGAACGGCCCCTAGGTACCCTTGGGGATTGAGAGAAGTCCCATGATTGCAGCACAGTTCATTGAATGACAAGCAGGGCTGCTATGTTCATACCAAACAGCAATAGGATAGGAGGATAGGAGTGATATATTTGGTCCGATATCGAAACCCTATCATGATGTATGTCGTTCTTGTTTTGAGCACGTGAAAAACAGAAGCATTTTGAATCATTCTTGCGCACTTGACTTGGCTTGCTCTGGTGTTTTGGAGTGTTTGTTTACAGCTTTTCCGGCCTGGAAACTTCTAAAATAAGAATAAACAGACATTACAGGCGTCTGACATTGAAGGTGACCTGTCTACAGATCCGACATAGACTAACGCCCATTATAGCATGTTCTTGGGCAGGAAATTAACACGTTAAAAACAAGGTTTCATATAAAATATTTATGTTGTTATTTTGTCTCCAACGAAGCAACAATGTGGCGTTTGACCTCATTCCAGAAAAAACTCCAGTGGTTCCACTGTATTCTCAAGGTACCTACGATGAGAAAAATAAATTCCTACCCAGCTAAAGCAGAATTGTGGCGCAGAAGTTTATGCAAGACGAGCACACCTACCTACGTACAATGTAGTTATTAAGTTGCGTCACAATTTGTGTGTCGAACGCTGCGTTAATTATCAGAGCACTTAATTAACACCTACTATGGCAGTCCCTATTAAAATATGACGAAAAATATTAAAAGTGGTTAGATGTGAGCTATTTTACTTGTTCTACAGATTTCACTAGACCGGCAATGTCCCATTTCCTGTATTTCAGTTGAAAGTCTTCACATGTTGCATGACATTTGTATCTAAGGAAGTGTCTGCTCCAGGAATAGCACCGGGTCAACGTTCCTAGCGTAGCGTGGTCACTCACCTGCCGTTTGGCAGTTGGCACAGTGCGCGTGAAAACTGATACCGCGCAGTTTAATGAGTTACAATCTCCCCGTGTCATCTCATGCCTCATCTACGGAGATTAGTTGCTATCTACCACATTCTAAGTATTAAGTGCGCTGATCAAAAGAAAGGTGTTCTAAGAAATTGTGAGTTTATTTTAAGTTCTAATTTTGAGTGCAGCTGTGTGGTGTCTATTTAGTTTAAAATCTTTGTTTAGAACGTTGGAATGTTGTGTTTAGTACATGCCTTTGGGAACTACAAAAATAGACTCCAGTTGACATTTAAAACTTTATTGAGTACCAAACAATATTATTGTAATCCAGAAAACAGAAGTACTGAGTAGCCAGTCAAATTATTTTACAGATATGAAACTTGTTATATAAAAGTATGTACAGTAAGTTCTTAAAACAATCAAAGCTGGGAACAGTTAGTTATTAAAAGAAACCTACAGTAATTATAAAATAAATTGAAGTACTTTGTTGTAAAAATGTATTATAATGTAATGTTTGTTTTGTATGGGTTATATAAAACAAGTAGGTCTCTTACCTACCTATTAATTAAAACAATAATTTAATCACCAAACAATTTTTTGCCTAATTCCATTAATCTGTGGTTCCTGCACATCTTAAGTGCACCAGCTTTCTTCAAGACTGGGATAACAGTTTCATTGGAATCTACTAGCCTACAGAGGAAGTCCTCAAATGCTGACTTCACATTCGGAGGGAGAGTACCAACTTTGACTTTAGTCAGCATTTCAGCAATGCCCTGAGCCCAACCACTCTCAATGGCAAACTCAGATATCCATGGCACCATTTCTAGAACTCCACTCATAGTCTGCATGCCCAAGAACCATAAGTCAGCTATTTCATTCCAGTGTTCCTTGTAACTCATTGACACAACTAGTGCAGTGGGGTCGTTTGACTCATCAATGTTGTATGCGTCCCACAGGAATCTAATTGTTGACTGGATATATCTGCATATAGAGAAGTCATTCTTCTTCACTTTACTAGCTTGTTGTTTTAGTAACAGTAAGCCCAGCACAGCCAAATGTCCATGGAGAACTAAGTTTTCAGGTATGTCCTTCAGTTCCGGTAAGTCATTAAAGATGAACTTGAGTAGTGTGTTGAACAACATGCTAGTCTCAACAACTTTGGGGGCCAGCACAGTGAGGTTCATGAAGATGTTGCAAAGGCTGACCATGGCTGCTCTGGAATCTTTCATATCTTCTAATGTTTGAGGGTCTAGTTCACGGGCAGGCTGATTGAGAGCTTTTAGCCTCTCTGCTTTAGGTACAGGTGGTTTCTTGTAATGTACAATCGACCAGTGGAAGCACATAGCTTCATACAAAATATCTTCTTGTTTAAGGTTTAATACTATGGCTCTGGCTTTGTCTTCAACTACCAAATGGCAGAGAGCTGGCAACATTAAGCGGAGTAGATCAATCTGTCCCATCAGATTGACGTCAGTATCCATGGCTTCACCTTCAGACTTATTCTTTTCAGCCATCTTCCTGGCTCTGTGTGCATGGAAAGAGTCATTTGCAAGGGAGAATATGAATGGCAGCAAGGTGTAAATTTGCTCCCTCATAGCTGTTGTTTCTTGAGCAATCCAAGCCACCAGTACTCGGACCATAGCACAAACATAAACCTTTTCAGCATCAGGTAGTTTGTCTCTGTTTTTGTCATTGAACACTTTGGTCAACATTGACACTATGGCATTGAAGGCACCTTTGAGACCCGTGTATACAGATTGTTTTTCTTTCTGTTCCAAGTCCAGTTGATCTGTGGCCATGTAGTTAATAGATAATTCTAATACAATAAAGCACGCTGTTACTAATTCAGCGTTGGCATAAGCTTGTTTGAAACTCCTGTCCTCCAGTTGCATTCTTACTTCTATGGCACAAAGTTGTTGCAGCAGAAGGAAAAACTTCTTTGGATTCTCCTCATCATTTAATGTCCATTCAATGCCGAGAAGATCAACAATGTTGGCGGCCAGTTTAAGAGAGGGATCTCTTTGGTTCTTACCAATTTTGCTGGTGAGGATGTCATGAAGAGCTTTGTAGATACTCTGGGGCCATGTTTCTTCTGAGGAGGTAGGTACGACAGTGCATTTGTTGCAACTGTAGAGAAGTGCACTCAGGATGGTAGCTAGTTCAAACTTTCTTTCCGATTGGTCGGTAGCAAAGTCTAATGCTATTTTATTTACCAAAGCATGGAAAGGTTTAGGATCATCACCCCAGGCAGTGGGCCCGTACCTGCTCACTAGCTTCACAAGGATGTTAAGGGCTTCATCAGTCTGGAAACTTTGATTGGAGTAAATTTCTGACATTTTCTTGATGGCACCAACCTCAATGAGGGCCTTCTGACCGGCCTCATGTTCAGCAATGCATTGCAGGCATGTGTATGCTTCACTGACAATGATGAGGTCATCATCATAGTCTTCACTTTCAGATTTTTGCACTATTTCGAGGAACACAGGTATGTTGGCAAGCATTTCAGGATGCGTTGCAAGTTCAGGATCATTGCAGAAGGTGGTAAGCACTGAGAGAGCCACTGACTTGTACACAGACGGCGGGCAGTCATCCTGCACAGAGTTGCTAGTGAGCAGCTTCTTCAGGAACTTGAATCCGATGGCTTCGAAGAGTGCTTTCTTGGCTTGCGATTGGCAGTCCTTACTCTTCACGAGTTTGGTCACCATGAAAAGCGCCGCGAACTTCTCCGTGTCGCTTTTGGCGGCTTTTAGTATGAGTACACATTTCTTTATCGGTTCCGATATCTCGCCCATGATTACGAAACACACGACGCGATCACAAAGCGCAGTAGTGAGCGCTCCACTGAGCGAGCGCTGGCTCCGCAGTTGAATCGCTCCGACAGCGGCTCGATCTACATCACGTTTATAATTAGCATGAGTTCTCTTCCAAAATATCTAAATCTGGACGTCGAGCTCGCGTTCTCCAACTATGAAACACTATTTTTAAACACACGCTGGAACGTGGACGCTCAACACGCACGCGGGGTGCAACAAGCAAACCAGCGGCTCCTACCAAAACCAACCAACGACGTAAAAACTTGCGATTGCGAGATAGGCACCACGATGACAGCGCGCGCACTTCGTTCCGAACTATAATCCATGACCGTGGCAATGTCACAACAATATTTTTAGAAAAAAATTACATACCTTATTGCAGGCTCTTGTGTCCCCCTTTCTTGTTTGTATTAGCGTATTGTCTAAATCAAAAAATATAGCTGCAACATCACTATTTTCACTATAATACGAATTATTTGCCATATTCACAGATGAGTGTAACGCAAGGAAAAAAACAGCTGCTTTGTGATGACGTCAGATTGACGATTTCCAACGTCAGAACAGTAACTGCGTTTCGTTTCGCCGAGTTCAATATTCATATTTTTATTCACTTACTCGTATGACATTTAGCAAAGAGTTTTGTTCTATCTCTTTCTACGAAACCTTGTAGGTTAATATGTCAGCGCCATCTATTTTTCCTTATTTAAACCAATATCGTTAGAGGTGATAGTGGTATCTTGATATTATAAGTTGCGTTACAGCGTTATTTTCAACAGTGGCTAGATGGCACATAATGCACAGCGGTATTTAGCGGATCTAAGTAGCCACATGAAATTTATAAAACACGATTGTACGATTACATGGGTTATGGGAAAAAAAAGAAAAAGTAAAAATGACATTGCTAAGCGGTGTTTCCTATTTTTTTATTACCAGCTTTTATTTAACTTGCATTGTTCGTATGTAGGTATGTTTGTAAGTTGTCCGTCAAAATTTGCAAACCATTTTCGACCTCTTTTTGTTATCCGATTGAGCTGTTTTTTTTTGCATGTTTATGTCACCGGAAAATTGCAGAATCCGTAAGATTGTAATAAATCTTTATTAGATAATAATTTCTCGATATACCTATTATGAAAAAATCGTTTTGTCCATCTAAATTTAATAGTTTCCAATATATCCGTGTCCTATTAAGAAAAAATTGTTTTCAATTTCACGATTTTACAATCTTACGGCGTTTGCATTTTTCCGGTGACATATACTCCTTTAGTTCAGGGGACAATACAATGTGAAATACTCAATACTGTAATAATTTTAATTTGGCCGCTGCTCCAAGATGGCGGATTACATATTTTTTCTGAACTCCCTTAATATGGGTATCAAACGAAAGGGCTTGAAGAGTAGAAAACAATAAAGTGAATAACATTACAAACAAATCAATATGGCGGCTAAATAAAAGCTTGTTTTTTTTAACGTAGAATTATTTATAGACCGAGTTAGTTTTGGATTGTTGTGAACTGTAAATAACCAGCCCTACTCCTACCGATTGTCTTATAGCAAAGACATCAGCCATGAATATGTCCGATGTCGTTCGTTGCTTGTTGCTAAAGGGCAAAAGAAAAACCGTCTCGCCCGTCCGTCCATCTCTCATTAAGGATGCTTTACTTTATCACTTTGCACCATAGTCGTGCGAGGATGCGAAGTGAGAAATGTGACCGATACCAAGAAAATTAACTAGGTACTTCATTTTTCTAGCCTCGCCCAGCTTGGCCTTGGTTTTTCATGGGGCCCGTATCGCTGTCGAGTCCACCATGAAGTATTTGGGATTGGTGCTCGACAGCCGGTGGGATTTCGGCCCCCACTTCCGGCGGCTGGCGCCCAAGTTGTTGGGCGCGGCGGGGGCGCTGTCAACGCTGCTTCCCAATTTGGGGGACCCGAGCACCGCCTGTAGGCGGTTGTACGTGGGGATCGTGCGATCGATGGCCCTTTATGGGGCCCCGATCTGGGCGGCTGACCTGACGGCCAGCACCATCACTGTTCTGCGGAGGCCGCAGAGGGTGATGGCCGTCAGAGTCATCAGGGGATATCGCACGATCTCCTACGAGGCGGCTTGCGCACTGGCCGGATCTCCGCCGTGGGACCTGGAGGCGAAAGTGCTCGCGTCACTGCATAGGTGGCGCGAGGGCGCGCGGGCGCGCGGCGAAAGACTGACGCAGCAACACTTGGAGCTGCGTCGGTCGCAGCTGCGCGAGGTCCTGGTGGCGGAATGGCGGGACAGGCTTTCGAGCCCTACCGCCGGCCTCATCACCATCGAGGCCATCCGGCCAGTGCTCGACCTCTGGCTCGGGAGAAGGCACGGCTCCCTGTCGTTTCGTGCGACGCAGGTCCTCTCGGGGCATGGCTGCTTCGGGAGGTTCTTGTGTCGCATAGGCAGGGAGCCGGACGCTCGATGCCACCACTGCGTCGACTGTCGGGAGGACACGGCACGGCATACGCTTGCAGAGTGTGCAGCTTGGGAGGAGCCGCGCCGTGCCCTCATCTCTGTTGTAGGCGGTGACCTCTCGCTGCCGGCCGTAGTCCATGCTATGGTCGGCGGTGAGGAGTCCTGGGACGCGGTGGTCTCCTTCTGCGAGACAGTTATCGCGCAGAAGGAGGCTGCGGAAAGGGAGAGGGAGATCACAACCGCTCTCCCTGCCCGCAGCAGGCGCATCGGGCGTCGGAGGAGGGCATACGCTGCCCTCTTCCGGCCCCCCTAACTGGGTCCTGGGGCGGCGGACTTGGGGATGTCCGTCGCCCCCCATTCAACCGGTCCCGAGGTGGCGGCGCGTGGTGTTCCCGTGCCCCTCTTTGATGTAGCGGGGGGAGTCAAACACCTCACTCCCCCCGCCGACGCGAGGTGGCCCGCAGTGGCGGGCCGGCACCAGCTGGGGATTGCGGAAGTCGCATACGTTCCCGCGATCCCCGGCGTAGGTGGGAGATGGAACACCGGGGTGGTTTTAGTCAGTAAGAGTCTGACAGACCCCTCCACCCGCCCCAGGGTGGAGGATTTCCAGACTAAAAAAAAAAAAAAAAATGGTTTTTCATCTTTTCAAGTAAATAGTTAAGTAACTTTTAGTAGGAGTGCAGGTTGAGCACTTGGGACCTAAGGCACTCCAACGCGTGGGTCATATCATAAAACTCCAACGAGTGGGTACCGCGCTCATATTGGGTATCCATTTTTGCAAAATTTTGTTTACAACGTCTATCCCAGGTCCGCAGAGACCGCAGCCGATTGCGTGTGCTGTCTATATAAGAGTAGGTAGGCTACTGCAGTTTGGATCCAGATGGCAGGAGTTCCTGGGGTTTCAAGAAATCGTGTGGTGGTGTGTAAAGTTTTCCCAACGGCTAGTTTCTCACTTAAGGTCGCTCTTAAGGCTACCCGGGGCCACTTTAACTTGCGCCCTACATACAAAGTTCCGAAAAGTTCATACAGGATGCAAAAGATTTCGGGCACGCTTTGTTCGCTCTTTCATTCCACACTTCAAAGGTTCTTGAGCTTTCCTGTATTAGTTAAAATAGTTTATTTTGATTAATATATAATCGCTGGTAAATATTATACCATAATCGTGGCGTCATGCGTGTTTTCAACGCTCTGTATCGTCTTGATTTTTTGTTTAAAAAAGAAAAAAAACGTGGCCAATATTTTTTGGAAATCTATCTAACGGACTAATTCCTTTTTTCAGTAAAATACCTTATTGCTATGGGTGTTTTCAAGCCCGATGTTATAATTATTGCAACGTGGTTGTGATTAATTACAATTAATCACAAATGTGGAAGAGCGGGGGGCGCCACTATCAAGTTTGCCCGGTTCCAAAAAATCGTAGATACGGGGCTGCCTGGGGCTACGGTGTGTTCGTAATGGGGATCGGATTCGTGGTTTCTTTTTCCCAGGAGAACACAGATCCACATTTTACCAGGACAGAAGCGAGCGAAACGTGCCCCGCACATATTGCACTTGCAATGCTTGCTCACTCAGTTCTGGCAGGCTGCTGCTAAGGCCCACTAGCGCTGCTCCGCTTAGCACTGGGCTAACGGTCTAGTCCAGAGTTAAGTTTACTTTGCAGAATGGTCTTGCACAAATATTTGACAACACGGTTGGCGCAGTGGTTCAGCGATTGCAATGACTGCTGTGCTGCGTGTCGCGGGTTCGATTCCCGCACGGAATAAATATTTGTTTGGCCTACAGATAGTTGTTCCGGGTCTGGCTGTTGGTGTATGTGAGTTTGTATGTTTGTTAGCGCACCTATGGTACAGGACATTTCTAGTGTGGGGTAACGTTTTATTCTAAGAGAAGAAATTCGAAAACGTACTTAGCCCTGGCTTAAACTATAGTTTTAGTTATTTCACTAGCCTCGCAAAAAATAACTATTCTGCAAATTTGTAAGGTTAGCCCGGACTAGATCGTTAGAGCTAAGCGGAGCAGCGCAAGTGCGCCTAAGTAACATATCTTCCTACATAGATTCGCTACAAGTTCACTCCATCATACACAAGAGAAAAAAAAAAGTTGTGTACTTAAGTACCTAAACAAGGATATTGTTAGCGTCAGTTTTCCTGATGACATATCGTTTACGGTTTTTGTCATGAGTCCCGTACTGACATGCAGTAAGTTGCGTATAAACCTTACAGCCACATATGAAAGTAATATGAGAAGGCCGGGATGAGTTACGATCAAGGGACACGTCATTCCGTGAACATAGAAATTCTTTTATAAACATTGTTTCGTTGGGATAATATGCTCTGGATACGGGCCCGTGTTATTTTATAACGGGGCAGGTATACTTATGTATTTAAGTAGACTCTGTACATAATATAGGGACGTCCTTTATGGTATCCCAAAGGCGTGTGGTAGAATTTTGGAAATATGACAGGGACTTACTACACCTTGTTTTCATTTTGTTCCAATCACAACTTTTAACCTCCATTTCATACGTAACTGTTAAAATCCCCCTGCTTTGTTTAATTATATGTAAACAATCATTTTTATCACTTTGATCTGATGTTCTATCAACATAGGTATCCTATTCAGAAGGTAGGAGTAGGACCGTAGGATCGAAGCGTATATAAACAAAATATAGGTTTCAGTTTGTCGGTGGGTATCGTGACGTGCATGTACATGACACAAGGCGAGGCGTAGGTACATCGAGAAACAGTCCCGGTAGCCGCCACTCGCCTTGCTACTCATTTGTCTACACACACCGCACGTATTCCATAAACTACGTTGCTACGTATACGTTTATATCTGTGAACTGAGGAACTATTGTATTCGATTTGCTGTCATGCAAACGTACCGGCACAAAAATCTGTAACATTTGCTTTTCTTGACACCTAGTACAAACTGTGTGGCTTCTAGCACAAAGCTTTGTTAGCTCCGTAAAAAGTGAGGACCGACGGTACTGAGACAGGCACATTTGCTTAGTTACGTGCATATAGGATCAGATTGTCATGCGAAGGTTGAACTAATAAAAAGACAAAAGGACTTGTTCTAACAAAATGTGAAGAGTGATCTATGCATTTACCCTAAACCCCTGATGTGTAGGGTTCTCCGACGATATACATGAGTGCGAAACTCCAAGAGGGACAAGCGAACAGCGATTGTGTAAGAAACTTTGCCGTAGAACTCGTTCAAGGGTTATTAGATTTCCTGTCACACGTAGGGCCGCAGGTCCTATTTCCTGTCACACGCAGGGCCCGGCGGCCGCAGGTCCTATTTCCTGTCACACGCAGGGCCCAGCGGCCACAGGTCCTATTTGCCAAACATTGCCAAGTCAACGCCAATTTCTTGCGTAAACATTTTGTTCGGTCATTATCGTTGCTTGTTGGATGTTTTGCACTGGTTTCAACAAATTATAGTCGAGTTTCAAAGTTGGTGCCAATTTAGTTCAATTTGGAGATTGTAATTTGCTTGAAGGGTGGCTGCCAGATCTCATTGGCGTCATTTTAAGCTTATTTTCCAGACTCGTAATTCCTGCAAAAGGGGTTTGTCGTTACGTACGTCGACGTTGCGAGGAGCGGGTGTTGCTGTAATTTAAGTGCTTTTGTGCGTAGGCGTGCAGGCTCCTTAGCAGAACCAGCGCTGGGATATTAAGATCTTATACATCCAAATAGGAATCTACATATATTGAGCATACCTACCCACATCTTTATTCGACCAGACTTACTTAGAATTAGGTGCCTCCCTGGATTTTCCTTCTCATAAAATAGATAAGGAGAAAGAAAATAAAAGCTAAAAAGTTTGAAGATTTTAAGTTTGATAAAATGATTTAGTGAAACCAACTGTGTCATGTTTCCTTAACAACAAAAAGTATGAAGAACTAACAAATAAATGTTGAAGGTAGGTAGGTAGGGATATTTTTTTACCAACACCATTTTCTAAAAAAAAATGTTTCAAGCGTCCGGTTTAATTCGGGCCATACACGTTCAAGTAATTTGATGAAACAGGCTGGTTTAAAAAAATTTCATCAAAAATAAATACGAAATTTCGTATTTCTTCATGCCAACTGACGACTCATTTTTGATCAAATTTTCCCACCGATATTCATTCCAATTTGATAAAACTGTTTCAACCAGCTTGTTTCATCAAATTACTTGAACGTGTATGG
The DNA here is from genome assembly GCA_002192655.3 of Mamestra configurata. Taxonomy (NCBI): domain Eukaryota; kingdom Metazoa; phylum Arthropoda; class Insecta; order Lepidoptera; family Noctuidae; genus Mamestra; species Mamestra configurata. Next base: position 412,385 of record NDFZ01005416.1, read on the forward strand.
CCCGCATTAAACCGGACGCTTTCACTTCTATAAATAGGTACAGACGCCAGCACATCATGCTACCCGAAACCCGAAACTGACATTTTTTTCCAATCAACCTTGAACCTACTGCCTGAGAGATAAAGTTGAAAATCTTAAAAAAAAAACAAAGTTTGTTGTAGCTTGATGTGCTGGCGTCTGTACGTACTACCCAAAGATTTCTTATTTCGGCAGTTCGTTTGCCACCTTTGTGCTGCTATCAGCATTCAAGATGCTTAACTGAATAGTGCGCCTCCTCGCGGCAATTAACTAGCTATGCTCATTAGCAGCCCGTTTCCATTCGGCGGCCGTAATCCGCTCTGGCCAACTTTCTTTGGAAACACCTCGATTTATCGTGTCACGTGGGCGGTCGGGTAATGTGCTGACGGGCGCTGGAACGCACCTGCGGTGTGAATCTTAGTATTAACGGCTATACGGCCTCCTTTGACGACGAAGCGGTTTTATTTTTTTAAGTATTGCATTTCATTTCATTATATTAACAAAAAACACATTCCCATACTACTTGTATGAATGTGTTTTTTGTTAATGTAATTGAGACTTTTTAGATCAGTCGCTAATAATTGTGAAAATTACTTTTTATAGTTATTATTCTCGATAGGTACATATCTAACGGTTAGAAATATAGGTACCTAGTTAAAGCTATAGTAAAGCAAGCAAGCCTCGTTCTGAGGCAAGTGGCTCTAGCCAAACAGCTCGAATCTGCATTTAGCCGTCGCATCGCATCTGTCTGTTATTGACAGCAAGCAGGTTCGTCGTCTACCTGGGAAACCGGTGATTTATACCGGGTAAACATCGCTCACGTTATCAACCGCCTTGCACCTGCCTTATCCGGCCTGCGGGATGCAACCTACCGTTTCTAGTAAGCCGATTTGCGATTTTGATGCATGCGAAATGACGTTTTGGGGACTTACTTGGAATTTATTGGCGAAGGTAATCTGTGTTTTCAGCCTCTGCAGTCTTGTGGTTTGAGAATCTGTGGTGAAAAGATCGGCTCTGCATGTCGGCAAAGTTGGTAGCACAGCTGCTGATTCCTTGTCTGGTTAAGTGAACCGAGGCACAATTATTCAATTTTCAGTACTTCCATTGGTACATAATCTATGAGGGCTGACATCACCCAATTCGCCGCAGCCGGAAAAAAACTTTAAAAACCCCGAACATTTAGGTGAAATTGACTTTTATCCCAGAACGCAACCAAAAAAAATAATTCGACTTATAAATATAAACATCGTTTACATTTTAACTTTTTTATATCAACTGAAATTAATTAAACACTCTTCTCTTTCTCAGGCATAATCTAGTAACAAAAATAACTAGAAACCCTGTTCTTTTTGGCATCAAGTTAAAAACATTAATCAATTTTAAGTTATGGTTCTATTAATAAATCAAAGGATTCAATAATAATTCGGTATAATAGTCTAATGTAGAATGTAACTCAATCGCGGATCCAGGATTTCACTCAAGGAGGAGGGCAAATATTTGTCGGTGCGGGAGAGAATTTCATTTTCACAGCGTGTTTAAACGCTTTTAAGTTGTTCAGCGGTGTTTTCACAAAACTAAGCTAAACTATTTTAGGAGCATTTGCGCAGATACAGGACTAAGTTAAACGGCTCATGCGGAAAGGCTTTAACAATCAAGCAAATTGGAAATCGTGGGCGAGCGAAGCGAGCTCGCTAAATTCCCGCCCGGACGCTCCCCGGACGCCCTTCAAACTAAGATAATCCGGGGAAAACCGGACGGATGGCTGCCCTATCTATGATCATTATGAAATCATACGGTGATTATGAAAACTGTCACTTTTCCTTGCGAACAAAAAATACAAAAAAACATTCAGCTGTTTCGCAGTTCGAAATATCGTTATCTCCTCGTAATTTCAACTCGATAATACTCAAGTAATAAGGCTACATCGTTGTTTTAATTAAAACTTTTACACTTTGTGTAAAGTTGTTAATTCAATACACAGAAAGATAACAGAACTTATGTTTATGTCTGTAAATAATTCTAACTGAGCGGATATTTTCGGCTAGCGTTCAAAGTGCGGCAAATTCTGGAGTGTTCCCACTTGGGCCTCCACAACTCATATTTATTGGTTCCCGATTGGTTACAGTTCGTTCTACTACTAAAACGTTCGGGCACAGAGATTTAAATGCTTTTAATCATGGAACGACATTCTGCTGAGTGCTTTGCTTACGAATTACGATAATAACGTCCAGCGGTCCAGTATTTTACCAATAACGCAGCGTTTCACGGTCCAGCTGGTTTGTTCCCAAATAGATTTCAACGTAGTCCGGCTACGTAATAACTTATCCCGCACATATAATGGTACAACTATTTGCGGGACGATTTGTCGACACGGCGTGACGTCGCCTGACGTTACGAGTGTTCGTGGCATTTCATTAACTAACGGATTGTTGCCACAAGCCGCCGATGTGCGGCCCTGTCCAATTTGTTCCCGAAGCACTATTGGCTAGGCTTGCTCAAAATAAAATCGATTCATCGGTATTTTGTATCAATCATCGAAACCGGCCTTATCAAGTTTAATTTTTCAAAAAACATTGACGTGTCGTATTATTTTAACCAATTAAAAAAAACATTTTAGTATTATCTTTTGTTATGTTTTTTCGGTTTATAAGTTTATTTATCTATCGCTACTTATCGCAGTTTGGATATTTTTATTCGAACGTAAGTAGTTCAGTGTCCAATTTCACGTACCTACCTACCCACCTACGTTAACAGATCATCGAGTGCGTTTAAAAGAAAAGATGTTCTGGAATCCTATAAATATCGAATCGCCATTTATCGACATATTTTTTTCATTTGCCCTTCCCTATTATTGGCCAACCGACCCCAATGCCTGATGATAATCATAAACGGGCTCTGCCAAATTGGTAATACGCGTTAGTGAATATCTAAGCAAGGGATAGCACCTAATGGCAATTTGGTTTAAGTTATTATACCGATAATAGTTGTGCTATACAGCGGAACTATTTATCGTTGTTAATTTGTGTACGTAGGTAGTTGTTGCTTAAGGAACCAAGAATATTTAATAAATAAGTTCGTGCTTTCAATTTAGATTTTTGAAACTATATATACTTCTGGACACATCTATTGGCCCACCTTGTATTTTCAGTTTCGTTTGGTCCTAGCTAAAATTTTATATTAGGTCGAGCAAAAAGTTTTTATGCAGTTTTGAACCTGGCACATTCACAATTTCATTCAATAGTCTTTTTTTGAATTTCGAACACAGAATTTAAAGAAACAAAAGACAATTTGGAGCCTGTTTGTTGATATCAAACAATCGAATACTAAGAAAACTTGGTTTTATTGGTTTACTTGGATTTAATTCTTGAAAAAGTGATTGATATCTTTGGTTTTGCAACAAACATTACTTATTCTTAACATTAAGGTGAGGTTCTATCAATAATCTATGGATACTTCACCTGAAGTCGCCGCCCAAGCTGTGGCACTTATTCAGGCCGGACACAGCCAAAGAAACGTGAGTGCTCAACTTAATTTAAGTCGATCTGCGGTCCGAAATGTTTATCGGAGGTACCTAGAGACTGGCGGCTTTGTTCGTCGCCAAGGAAGGCCACGATCTCGGGTCACAACTGAAAGGCAGGATCGATTCATCGTGACGACCAGCTTGAGAAATCGTCACCTTACCTCCATTGAGATACAAAACCAACTTCGCGACTTCCACGGAGTATCTGTGAGCGCTCGAACTGTTCGGAGAAGGTTAAAAGAACGCGATATGGTACCACACAAGCCAGCTAATGGGCCCAAACTAACGCGAGCCCACCGAACAGCGCGCCTTCATTTCGCACGCAGTCATTTAAATTGGACACAGCAAGATTGGAGCCGTGTACTCTTTTCTGATGAGTCTAAAATTGTGTTACATGGCAATGATGGAAGGAAGAAGGTCTACCGACGTAAGGGAGAGCGTTTCGCACAATGCTGCTTTGAAGAGAGGGTTGCTTATGGCGGTGGCTCATGGACTGTCTGGGGCGGTATATCCGCGAGCGGCAAAACTCAACTTGAGGTTGTTACAGGACCACGGCTGCCAACATTAAATGCTGAAAGGTACATTCGTGAGTGCTTAGAACCTCACGTGATACCATACGCGGACTATGTGGGCCCAAATTTCCTTTTTATGCATGATAATGCAAGAGCCCATGCGGCCGGCATCGTCAGGGAATATCTTCGGGATGTGAACATCACAGTTATGGACTGGCCAGCCAGAAGCCCAGACATGAACCCCATTGAGCACATGTGGGACGAGCTAAAAAGACGTGTTAGGGCTCGTCAGCCAGTTGCCCAGACGATGCAGGAGTTGAAAACTGCCATAGAAGAGGAATGGGAGATGATCCCTCAAAATTGCATAGAGCGGTTGATAAACTCTATGCCTAATCGTATGAGAGCTGTGGTAGATGCCCATGGAGGCAACACGCGTTATTAAATTAAACCTTTATTTGATAAAACATGTTTTTTATTCAAAAATCAATTGCCTTTAACAAGGCGCATATCCGACTTGTTAGGCGTAGCTCCATGTCGTATGGTATTCTGAATTCAAATTTAAAACAATACGATCGAAAAAGATGGTAAAATGTATCAGGTTTAAAACTGCATCAACAGTTTTTGTTCAATCTAGCAATCATATTTCGGTAGGGGCCATCGAAACCTAAACTCTAAGGTGGGCCAATAGATGTGTCCAGAAGTGTATATTTGAAAAAATAGGTTTGTAAAACAAGTCAACAGAGAAAAATGTAGAAGTTACATGAAGATATTCTTCTATTCTTGTTACGTAAAACCTCGTTGGTACTTACTGAATGGCGCAAAGTCACTATGACGTGACTTGCGTGTGACGTCTTAGAAGATTTTAAAATGGTTACAGCTACGTTATTTTTAAAGATAATTAACAATTTTAAAAAGTTTGCGACAATAACTAAACCGACAATACCTATATGACCTATATTATATCAATAGGAACCTAGGACCTACCTAATTTCCAATGTAGGCACGTAAATTTTCTTATCCTACAGATTGAATAGTACCTAAAAGTAATTCACTGAGTGTATTAAACTTAGTTACGGCAACAGTTTTATATTTCAGTTACAAACTTAACCTAAGCGGAAAAACCTTTCCGGTCTTTCAATCATTCAATTGAATAATTGCGACTGTTTCATCGGTACTTCTTAATTGGCGTATGTTTCCGATACAAGTATTTTATTTTCTTGAAAGTCAATTTAATATTTCAGATGCATCGAACTACCAATTTGTTTTGTTTTATTTGTACTAGCTGTCCCGCGCAACTTCGTCTGCGTCACATTTTTATTGATGCTCCGCTCCTGTTGGACGTATCGTAATGTTATATAGTCCATAATAGCCATTCTCGAGAAATGGGCTATCTAACTCTAAAAATATCAGTAGTTCCTGAGCTTAGCGCGTTCAACCAAACAAACAATAAAACAAACTCTTCAGCTTTATAATATTAGTATAGTATTAGTATAGATGCCAGGTGACATGACGTCATGTTAAGTTTACCTCATAATCTAACGTTAACCTTAGTAAAGTCTGTCACAGAGTAACTCCTAAAGGTAAAACCAAGTGACGCTTTTTGCCCGACCTGGAAATCGAACCAAGTTCCCTACACTCTACAGGTGCACTTTTTTTTAAGGATTCCCATCCTTGGGCAAAAGTGCATACAGTCCGTCTGGCGGAGTGAGCTGGAGCGTTGTCGTGGTGGAGGAGGATCCTGCTTCTCGGGCGCTGAGGTCTAGTATTTTCTAAGACAACTGGTAAACAATGACTGACAAAAGCTTGCACTGATTGGACAGGTCCACTCAAATCTGTGTGGTTCTTTCACAGATCATTTCAGACACTGGTCTGCATGTTTCTCATATAACGTATTGTGAATGTGAGGACTATGTAGATCGCCCGCTATATTAGGGTTTCATTTGAGTTAGTCTGGCAGTTTGAGTTATATATGCAGCCTACCCAAATGTCCTTACTTTGGTATGGTACGTCAAATCGTTGAGCTCCTTAAAGTTACAAGTTTGAGCTACACGATAACTGACAAATGCTTGCGCTGTCTGGACAGGTCCACTCAAATCTGTGTGATACTTTCCTCAAAAGGCCACTTCAGCCATTAACCTACATGATTCTCATATGATTTGACCAGTACAGATTGTATGGACTTTAAAAGAGACTTTGACCTCTGAGTTTGTTTCGGTGTTTCTTCTCAGGGTAGTCAGCTAGGAAACACCGGCCTCATCTAGCTTAAAATGACCAAAAATGATTGACGTGTAAAAGTGTTATGTTTATGTACTTGTAAAATAAATATAATTTATCATTTATCATACCAATCTTCAGTAACAGTCCTTAGCTGCTCCAGTTCCTAAAGCTGCCCGAATCTGTTGATATTTCACCCTTCTATCAGCTTCTATCATTAGCCGCACAGCACTCGCGTTATCTACAGTAAGACGACCTTCGGCGCAGGATAGGGCTTTTTTTTTAAGTATGGGACATCATCAAATGACTCCTTCCACTCCGGGCTGACCGGAAGGGGGTGTCAGACTCTTACTGACTAAAATCCATCCGTGATCCTCCTAATGCCTTTTGCGTTCCAAAGGCCGCGGTGACTCTTTAGAACAAATTCCCTAACCCTGGCAGCAGCAGTTGCACTTGCGACGACCGCAAGACCAACGGAGCAGTCCAAACCGGTAGGTACAAAATTTTAGGCTCACTTGTTTCGGAGATAGGGGGGGAGATCATTTTTCGTCTGATTTATTGAATAATTTCAAAACTGTTTACTTTAAAATTAAGAAAGAACATAATTAAAACCCTCACAGAAAGTCCTTCTATTTGATATTATGTCGCACAGTAAACATTTTTTTTTTAATTTTCCCCCAAAACTGTCCCCATACTCAACTTTTGCGTATCACTTTCGAACTTCACTCAAAATTTGGTTATTATTCACGTAATGAGTTAATTATTCATGTTTTGAGCTTTTTAGTCGTTTTTGCCTGCCGGTTTTTTGCCTAAAGTCAATATTTTAAATCACTCGTTTTCTGAAAGTCTATTTAAAACTCACGTGACACTTTATTTACTAGTGACAAATATTGGCATTATTAAATCGTACGCATACCCATATTTTTTTGCCTATGGAAAACTCCAAAAGGACCAAAAATTACCCGTTACAAATTATTCATTGATGCGATTGGCTGTTGAAAACTCATTCAACCAATCATGGATAGACAAAGCCCTGTTGATAATTTGTCACAATTTTGTGATAATTTTGGTGCGAGAAACTGGGCTAAGTTACTGAGCCAACCAGGAACTATGTTGGTATTAGAATGAAACGTTTCATGCAACTGTTTTATTTGAAATAAAAGGCCTGAAAGAAGTTTAGAAAGCGCGAGTTTTAAAAACGTGACTGAAAATTTGAGATAGGTTTTTCACTAGTCTCTGACAGCAATGGGAATTGGCAGTGGGATCCGCCATCATTGAATTTACGTGACGTCACATAGAAGAATGTAGTGTAAATGTGCGGTGCGAATAATAGTAAAAAATACGGGAACATTTGGACATTTTCGGCACGGTCAGCTGTTCTTGCATTCTTAATGCTATTCGAGCGAATCTATAACTGTGCTATATGGATGGGCAGGTAGGATTTTATATTTGAAAGCTCTGGATTTTGAAGATATGTGGCTTTAGTACTAGAATTTTAATTTGAGTCTTTTAGAGCGTACCATCTGCATGTGGTGAGACCAAAAGATTATTGATCTTAATTAATTTTCAATCGATCTCTACCATACAATTGTAATTGATGCTTTCCGCTATGATGTGCTGATAACGATTAATTTAGGAAGAATTAATTTACTATAAAAAGTAACTTATACTGATTTATTATCTACCATAAAAGCGACATCAAGAACTGGTCCTAATTAGAGGTAACTTGAAAGTCATTCACTGCACCGTTCCTTTTAGCGACCGACACTTCGAATGTGAAGAAATGTAGATCAAAAACACTTGCCTTGACCAAGGTCTCATATCTCACAGTACACATAATTAACAGGTTCTTTCTCTTAATTTACACTATTGCAACATACTTAATTTTTAACTTTCAATGTGTATAAAAGGACCAAAAATACTTTATCGGATTATCAGTTTCCGTTCAATATTGAAGCAGTAAACAACAATTTTCAAAGAAAAATGTTTACCAAAGTAAGTTTATAATTCTTGATGGGTTCCTGATCAATATTATATTAAATTTTTAATTACTTTATCCATCTTGATTGTGAAATTTCTATGAGTTTGTTCTTCTTTTGAAGTTACTTAGATAAACTAATTTTGAATTTGTTATGGTAGGTCAAGTTATTATCCAAGTAAGGAACACGTTTGTAAACTATTACGGTATGGTAGAGAATGCCTTACTAAGTTTATCTTCAGATTACACTCCGTTACAGTTTTTAAATAATTAAACTTGTAAACTTTAAATAAAACGAACGAAACGAACTGTCAATCCAATAGTCATATTTTTGCAATAGGTACAAATAATATTGTAACAGCACCTGATGCTAACTAACTTCTAACTAGGCCTAATGTTTTTAGCTCTATTGCCATCATTAGGTACTATGTCCGTACTTTAACATAAGTACCTTGTTCCATTTGCATACTTATATAAACACATTCTAACTAAAATCTATAGCTTACAGGGTATATTTTCTCTAGCAAATTCTATCTCGATCCTCGACAGATCGTTCTCTTCGCCGCCATCTTGGCCGCCGCAAGCGCGCGCCCTCAGGAAGGTCACGACCACCACGACCATGGTCATCACGGTCATGCAGTGTCTTCTCAGAGCATAGTGCTGCATCAGACGCACGAGGTTAAGCACGAGCCGGCCCACCATGAGCACAAGCACGAAGAACACAAGCACGTAGAACACAAGCACGTTGAACACAAGAAGGAAGAGCATAAGGAACACCATGATAAACACCACCATGTTGTGTACTATGTAAGTTTACAATATTCTATTTATTTACAAGACGATACTTGCAGCCATCCATCTAGGTGCTATTGAATAGTATACGTGAATACGGTCATTATGGGTGATGATAAGAAAATCATCCCCAAAAATGTTCAACTGAATTTTTGGTTGCCTACTGCAGAACTTAGGATTGGTGATGACCGAAAAGTGAAAGAAGCGCAAAAGTGTAGGTACCCATTATCAAGTTCCAATAGAAACAATGTGTTCACCTATATAAATTCAGACTAAAATAGGCGCGTTGTAACATTCGCTGTGACAGTGGTTAAGAGAGTTATCGAAACGCGACGCCATTCAGTGATGTCAGACTGACGACAGATGACTATGGCACTGACGAAAATCTGGTTTATTAAAGGGGACGGGAGCTCGTAGGCTGACCGATAACTGGTTGAATTCATGGGTTTTTTATGAGTTCGTGAGGTTTAGTGACAAAAAGATTCAGTATTTATAAGAGTCGTATGGCAGGATGGGGTAGACTTCAATAAGACTGGCCCTTAGATTATTATAAATGTGAATGAAGATGATGGTGATGAGTTTATAATAATCTAAACTGGTCCTAAGCTGATCAAGAAAGAAGTCGAAAGAGACTATGAATGAATGTCCTTGGCCTGTATTCCCCGTAGGATTTGGCAGAAAGTCATTTGCTTCTACGTTCAAATATACAGGCTAAAACAAACCACCTGAAATCGCGAAAAAAAGATCAACTGCTTCATAAATTTATATTTGCATAACTTGAAAAAATGTACTGAGTAGCTGGTTTTTGTGGTTTCTCCTTGGATTTCCTTGGAATGAAGAGTACAGTGACACTTTAGAGTTTTTGTGTTATTTTTGCTACACTTTGTATATCTGAAAACTTCTTATGCACTTAAACGACCAATTCTAAATATCTTCATTATTCTTCCTTAGTCCCACCCTAAATATGAGTTCGCGTACAAAGTGGAGGACCCGCACACCGGCGACAAGAAGTCCCAGCACGAGTCCCGCGACGGAGACGTCGTGAAGGGCGAGTACAGCCTGCACCAGCCCGATGGCACCATCAGGATCGTGGAGTACCATGCCGACAAAAAAACTGGGTAAGTTACACTGATTTATACACGCATAACTAGTTCGCGTACAAAGTGGAGGACCCGCACACCGGCGACAAGAAGACGCAGCACGTGTCCCGCGACGAAGACGTCGTGAAGGGCGAGTACAGCCTGCACCAGCCCGATGACACCATCAGAGTTGTGGAGAACCATGCCGACGAGATGACTGGGTAACTATGTAGCGGCATCAATGACCCATCCACATGAAAAACTAAGAAGCGAAATTTGTACGGCAACAAAAAGAACCGCAACGCCATCTAAGACGAACTAACAACGAAATCCTGCATCGCGCAAGCAAAGTTCTCCGTGCGATTTGAACATATACAATAGTCAGAATATCAACTATCGAGCAGTTGCCCACCAGACACAACAACCGTCTGGTTCAGAGGAACCTCCCCTTTTCAATGGAGGTATGCGGGACTATACTCTCTGTTCCGTTACTAAACTTAGTTAAAACATAGACTAGTTACATGCGTTCAAATCAAATCAAAATCGTACTGATTGCTGACTGGTGTTTGAATGGTAAAGAATACCTTGTTGCGTTAAGTTAGCCAATGTACCACTATATGAATTGGAAGTCAATAAATACAATCGTTTCTTTCAAATTGACCCTTTAGAAGTACTTTTGAGTTGTCATAGTTGGTCGATAGTCCAAAGCACAAAGTTAATTTGAATAACAAACTTAAATCATCGTGTGTAATGCAATTACTTTGTGGAGGTCAGACAGGCAGTATGTCCATGTAAAATACTGGACAAGGTCAGCATCCAGGTAGACTGGAAGCTGACCTTGGGCAGATTGATTTTGAAATGGTGAATACATTTGTTCGGATCTTCTTTCACGGATCTCTTTTATTTATGGTATAGTGTCTGTTTAAGGTAACAAACACATTCTAATATCAAATTATTCAGCCAATTTTTATGCTACATAGACAAGACAGGTATGCATTTTTTTAAAGACTGCATGTAGGTACCTAATTATGTAGACCAATCATGCAGACTGTTAAATGCAGAAAGTAACCTGGGACTAGTTACATCAACTTATAATAATCGTTTTATATTTTCTTTTTTTTTCATAGATTCAACGCTAACGTGAAATACCAGGGTCACGCCAAGCACATCGTCCCAGAACATCACCACCATCACTAACTGGACCGGCTGATTGTTACCAATTGTTAAAACTGTTGATATGATTGTTATTAAGTTTTTAGAATAAACGTTATTGTTCTTATTTTATACTTTTCAACTTGGAAACCTTTATGGTTCATTATCATAACGAGTCCCGCCATATTGAATAGAAGAATATCTTCAAAAGTGTATAACTTCTCTGTTTTTCGGCCATTTTATTTATTTTTTTACAAGTCCAATGTTTTAATATTATCTATTATCAAATAAGTATTTATTCATTTAGATTTATCATACTAGTCAAATACCCTATTGGACTAATTCCTGACAGACTGGCTGGAGAAGGGAAGAGATATCTATACGAATAATAAAGCTGAAGAGTTTGTTTGTTTGTTTGAACGCGCTAATATCTGGAACTACCAGCCGGATTTGAAAAAATATTTTTGTAAATGATAGCCATTATTAATTTCAAAATTATCTCCAAACGAGATTGGCCAAAAGCTACAACACTAATTACAATTCTGCTCACCGCACCACGGATCATGAGCTTGGTTTTACGAGTACCTATAATAATATGTGAAATTCTATAATACACTCGCGGATGGCACAATTAATTAATACACCGCACGGTTAAATGATGCTGCTTGAATATCATATCGCTCGTCATAATAATATAAGTCTTTTGGCATTCATTGACCACAATAACCGACTCATCGGATTTTAAAAGTAAATTCGGGCTTCATGTAATTGAAGCAAATCCACAGCTTATCAGAATTAAAGAGAGATAGCGATAGATTTCGACAGCTAAATTCTAAATTTAACGTTTGGTATCTTGATGATGGAACCCTTGGAGGCGATGTAGAGACTGTCTTAAATGACCTACAATTTTTAAAAAATCAATTCCATTGCATAGGACTTGATCTGAACTTTTCCAAATGCGAATTATTTTTATCGGACAACACTGACAGACTACTTACACTTCCAAAATTCAACACAATAGCCCCTGAAATCAAAATTATGGACAAAAGCTCTCTTCGTCTCCTTGGGTGCCCAATCTTTGAGAATTCTTTTCCAGATTTTGTTGAAGAAAAAATTCAAAATTTTAATGACGTTTCGGAAAGATTGCTCCAAATTAACATGCATTCGGCCATCACTCTTATTCGTCATTGCTGCTTCGGCCCAAAATTAATATATTTCCTTCGTGCTTCCCATTTATGGAAGCACCCCCACCTTTTGGACAAAATAGACCAAATTATCAAGCATACACTTACTTTAATTTTAAATGTGGCCATGGACGACAAAGCCTGGGCGCAAGCAACCCTTCCCATCCGTATGGGAGGCCTCGGCGTCCGCAAAATTACCAGTATTAGTTTACCGGCTTTTATATCCTCGGTGTACGGCACTGATAAATTAATCAGGAATATTCTAGTTTCTACACTGATTGATTTTGATGTGCCGTACTTCACCGAGGCTGTGGAGGCCTGGAGACTCGCTTGCCCGAATTCAAATCCGCCCGACTACCCTTCATCCCAGAGACGGTGGGACGAGCCGCTCTGCAGGCAAGTTCAGGAAAAACTTATTGCCACATCAACTACTACTGCAGAGCGTGCGCGCCTGCTGGCTGTGGGTGAGTGGGAGTCGGGTCTCTGGCTTCACGCACTACCGTCGTCGAACATTGGCACCATGTTCGACGATACTACTTTCCGCCTCGCTGCCTGCCTGCGTCTTGGCGCTCCTTGTTGTTCTCCTCATCGCTGCCACTGTGGCGAAGTTGTCAACAGCCTCGGACACCACGGCCTGTCATGCAGCCGTAGCGCGGGTCGCATTGCGCGGCACGCGAATCTTAACGACATCATCCGACGAGCTCTTGTCACCGTCGGCGTTCCGGCTGTGTTAGAACCCAATGGCCTGGCACGCGACGATGGCAAGAGACCGGACGGCATGTCGTTATTTCCATGGAAGATGGGTAGGCCATTAGTGTGGGACGCTACTTGTGTCGATACTCTTGCGCCATCCCATCTTCCTAGCTCTTCGTGCTGTGCTGGCGCTGCCGCTGCGGCTGCAGAGAACCTCAAGCGGCGGAAATATAATAAACTTGTTGGTAGTTATATTTTCGAGCCGTTTGGGGTTGAAACTCTCGGGTCTTGGGGTCCGAGTGCACATAACTTATTTAAAGATCTCTCAAGGCGCTTAGTTGACACTTCACGTGACCCAAGGGCTGGCTTTTACCTTGGTCAAAGATTAAGCATTGCCATACAACGTGGCAATGCCGCCAGTCTTTTGGGTACACTTCCAGTCGACAGCGATGCGGATGAATTTTTTGACGCCATATTTTAGGGTTTATTTAGTTAGGAGATTTTATTTTTATTTCTAGTGTAAGTATATAGTTAGTTAAGTATTTATGGAATAAAGAACTTATAAGAGAGATATGTATGAATATAGAGATTATATAGATGCGCTCGTCGCCAAATAATAACCGCCCCTGGGTTCGATCTTCGAGGTTAAGCAACGCTTGCTGAGGTCGGTCCGACGATGGGTGACCATCCATTCACCCAGAAACCTCTATGCTTTGGAAAGCACGTCAAGCAGATGGTCCTGACTCTCATTTGTTGATCTTTGACAGTTGTTACGGATAGTCAGAAAATCTGACACCAGTCTTGCCAAGGGGTACCATATTACCCACTTACGACCGGTTTCAGTAAACTATCTACCTTTAACCAACTATCAAATAAGCTACCAACAGTAGCTGAAACGTCATGTTACAAAGGCAAATATGACGTTTTAGCTACTGTTGGTAGCTGGGCTGTAGAGTGGAGGTTTATTTTTTTGTTTTTGGATATAAATAAAAGTCACTAAGTCCACACCTATGAAAGTCAAATATTCGATAGTCCGTCTGGCGGAGTGGGGTTACGTCAGATTATGACTTACGCGTGCGCCATATTCGCACTCGCTAAGCCTTACCAGATGCATAGGATGCAAGTTATCCAAAGACCACGGGCGCCCCGTGGTTCGTTAGGAATTGACGACTTCATGTTGATCTCAAAATCCCAACCATTAAGTAGTTCAAGAAATGCCTCACAAAGCGCTTCATCGAATCTACAAAAAAGCACCAGAACCCTCGTATCGTATCGGCTACTCGATACGCTCCCTCCGAGATCAGTAGGATTCGTCGTCCACGGCATATCCTCGTCAAACCCGACGATAAAATACCCAGATTCAAGAAAGCTGTAGGAAAACCAGCACTCTTAAGAAACACAATACGGATTGCGTTCCGTTTTCCGGCCTCGCCGTCGAAGCCCATCGCGACGCCCTCTCGGACTTTTTGCTTAACGATCCAGCCTGTGCCGCTGAGCCATAAGCTTTAAATAACCAAAATAATAAAAATAATGATCCAGCCTGTCCCTTGCTGCCCCCCCGAAAGCCGAGGTTCGTACCTTATAGGGGGTGCCTTTAGCGAGCTGTCATTTAGTTTGCAAGTGAAGTAGTTTTTGGCTGGGGACCTTAAATTCATTTGAGGTCACCACAGGATAGTCCGGTTAAGCAATAACCAACCCCAGCGTGTTGAACTGCGAATAACGACGTCCAGAACAAAAAAAAAAATTACTGGCGGAGTGAGCTGGAGCGTTGTCGTGGTGGAGGAGGATCCTGCTTCTTTAGCGTTGCTGTCTAACATTTTGATCTTACGTCAAAATTATGAGGTATCCATCTAGTGCAAAGCTTTCTGACGCCTAAATGTTCTTGTAAGACTTTTTATACTTGACTCATACCCATGCCTAAACTTCCCGAATCGGTTGATATGTCACAGCACTCACGTTTTCTACAGTAAGTAGTCGCCGTAGAAGGACGTCCGTTTTTTTTTAAGTATGGGAAATCATCAAATGACGCCTTCCGCTCTGAGCGAAGCGGAAGGGAGTGTCAGACTCTTACTGACTAAATCCTATCCGTTTTCCTCCAAATACCCTTTGCGTTTCAGGGCCACGGTGAATCTTTCGAACAAATTCCGCAACATGGGATGGGGCTTCGTCATGAAATGCTAATCGAAGTCTAATGTAAGATTGTAACATTGTTGTTGAGTAAGACCGCACCGAAATTCGTAATAAATCATTGAGCGAAAATTTTCTCTCGTCAAGTACATTTCGACGCACGACAGACACTTTAATTTGCTGCCAATTTGGTAAAACAAATGATATAGGTATGAATTCATTACACATCTAAAGAGTTCCTAATTCGAAATTTATATACATTTCTCATCGGCAGCTTTTCTTACTGGCCTATTCTGCTCATTTTGAATGTGACCCCCGTAAAATACTGGCACTCAGCTGTATCCGGTTAGAATGGATGCCATCCCCAAAATAGCTTTTTTTAAATGTTTATGTAAAGATTACTGAAGTTATCATCGCGTAGTCATTGGTACCGAATTTCGTAATATTTTTTTTTTTTTGTTTAATTTGGTATAGAAAAATCTCCTTTTCCTTCTACAGTAATCCACATTCCACACATACCGCGGAAACAAGCGATTAGATAAAGTAATACCTATTATGGTGTGGCAATGCCATCATGCATTAGAGCGTGAAAAATGGTTATGGTAGGCGCCAGATAAATTTGCAATTAAGTACATTGAACTTTCCCTAATATACCTTCGGAGATACACGAACAATAAATTATGAATCGTTTTTCATTACTAGAGAACGTAAAGGATCACGCTAGAAGTCGATTCAGGATAGCTTTATGTCTTCACTTCTGTTTTTGATATTAAGAAAGTCAAGAAATATACGCAGGTCAATGACCGTTATTGCACATTTATTTGGCGCCTACCATAATGCTATGTGTCTAGTACTTATAGCACCGTCTCCTTCCGTCTCCTTACTATACCGGAATCTTGATGATATTAAGACGACATAGTAGGACTCCTGACTTAAATCTACGAAACATCGAGTTGGAGAAATAGACTGTCAGTATAGGTTGTGTTTGTGTGAAATAGCAGGCGCCCTAGGCGCGCTACAAAGTCGTTCCTTTTAGGGTTCCGACCGACATCCGTAAAAAACGGAACCCTTATAGGATCACTTGGTTGTCTGTCCGTCTGTCTCAGCCAATTTTCTCCGAATCCTCTGGACCGATTGTGTCGTCATTCGGTACACATGTGAACTTCTGTGACCCGAACACGGATGCGTTACGTAAATAAATACATTTTAAGCAAGGGGGACAAACTAGAAAGCTTCAATAAAAAGTTTTTCAAACTGTACCTTGTGACATATACAATGAAAGGGCTTATTGTCAGGGCTTTAATGTTTTTTTTTTCATAATTTCATAATGAATACTTTTCAAGTTATTCAAGAAATGAGATGAAAAGTTATCATTCCCTCTCCCCTTATCTATCTCCGAAACTACTGACCCTAAAATATTGAAAAAAAAAATGCAGGAAAACCTATAAGAAGTTTAGGTGTTAAAGTAAAATGTTACAAAAATGAGAATCGTTCAGATTCGTTCCCTATGCATGCGAGTACGACTCGCACTTGGCTAGTTTTTTCTAAAACCTCACACGCCCGCTTTACGAAACCACCGATCTTTAACACCAGTCATCGCAGAACTGAATCATCAGATTACAACTTTTTTTATTCAACCAGTATTTCAGCTAGGCTTAAACATCAGATTTAGCAAAAAAAAAAGGAAAATTTGCATACATACGTTACAAAATAATCACATAACAGTCACACATCTAATATTAAAAAAAACAATACAAGTTACATGTTACAAATGACCTTTACCTACTACACGCAAACACGCGTTATGTGGTCACTCACAACTTTTATTATAAAAATGTCAATGCGTAAATTAACGTAACAACTGTATCGTGAATAATTTTATGGTCAATACAATTAGAGAGAAATCAATCACCTTGGATGTGTTATTTTAAGTTGTATAAAAGACGTGAGAATTTGGCAGTGTGTGTCAGTTCCTTTGTGGTATTAGATTCGGAAGTGACAACAGTTCTAAGACAAACTGTCGAAAATGTTCTTCAAGGTATTGAAAGTTGCTTCTGTCTTGTTCTAATTGGTGTCAATGAAGTGTTAACGATTGAAGGGAAGTTCGGTGATAGAGTATACGATCTTAATCACCTGGACCTGGTTAAGCCCATCATCATAAACGTCTTTCACTTCTTATTCGGAGACAACAGACACAACAGAGTGATTTAGTAAAGGGTCTCGTTGAGAACAGATTCAGAGCTCAGAATCTAGTTCAACAAATTATGTTTTCCGTTGAAAATTAAGAGAAACTGGCTCAAACATGATACGTCCCTATCGTATTCCTAAACCTAATATCGAAACTTGTTTTCCAGGTGGTATGCGTGTTATCTGTGGCTATCGCCGTGGTCTCTGGATACGGCCACTCCTCCCAGTATATCCATCGTCATGACGGTCATCACGAGCCTGTTTATCATGGACATGGTCATCATGACTACTATGTAAGTGGGTTCACTGTATTGAGCTGGAAGCTTCTTAAAGATCATACATCATCAGAGATAGAAACATCCTCAGATCCTAGCTCACAGACAGGAAAAGTTAGGTGACGACATTGTACCTATATTATATAGGTCGAGCCAGGGTTGCGAAATTTGTTCGAAAGAGTCACTACGGCCCTGGAACGCAAAGGGCTTTAGAAGGAACACAGATGGGTATTAATCAGTAAGAGTCTAACACGCCCTTCCGCTCCACCTAGAGTGGAAGAAGTCATAATATGACGATTTCCCAAGCTTAAAAAAAAAAAGTTTGATACGACGTCATGTTCACATCTCGATGCTTGAAAATACCCGCACTGTTCAATCAGTTCCGGTAACAAACTTGTTGACTGTCCAATATTTACCTATAGCACGGTATGACCTTTATTATACAGCTTGTGCCGACACAACAGGAATAGATGAAATGATACTAGCTTTTATTCTAGACCTACCCCAAGTACGAGTTCGGGTACGAAGTAAAGGACGCTCACACCGGTGACCACAAGTCGCAGCATGAGCACCGTGATGGAGACGTCGTCAAGGGACACTACTCCCTGCAGGAACCTGATGGCTCCTTCAGACATGTTGACTATCATGGCGACGACCACACCGGGTAAGTAGATGTATTCTCGGGGTATCAGTGGATATTTCAGTATTCACTCTCTGGCGACTTTATCTAGTAAGAGGTGGTATAGTTTTCCACACTAGAATTTTACAGTTCGTTATAATTCCGACTATGACAGCCTGAAACTTGTCCTCGTCGCAACTGCGTGGCCACTAGTATTGTTACAAATGGCGTCTCTAGTCGCTGCTGCCGCCGCGGCGTTCCGTGCTGTGTAGGTCTACCAAACTGTGACCGTCATTACGACCCTATTTCATAATTACCATTTCATGAGCATATTATACTGTAATTACGAAACTAAATCATTGTGGCCTATCTTGCTCACGGTTGACCTAGGATTATCTGTTTGTTTAAACTAATGTACGGACTGCTTTGCGGATATACAACGTGTAACAGAATAAACGCAATACCTCTTAAGGCGTCATTATACTCATAATTATGAACAACTTTTACCATGGGACCAACTCTGTAATAGCGAAAAAAGAATCGTGAAAATTTCTGTGAGCATAACTCAACAAAATGTACTGAACAGCAAATTTTTTTTTCACGATTTCGGTTTTGGTCCCATTGTAAAAGTTGTTCATAATGGAGGGCTATATGCCATAACTTGTTCTCTGCTAGCCAACTTTCGGATTAAAAAGACAGCAATGTGATACCTATGTCTAGTCATATAGTAGATTAAGAACGTAGTATGTTACTAACACTGTGTGCTTATCTCAGGTTCCACGCGACGGTGAAGCACAGCACCCACCACATCGTGCCCCATCATTATCATTACTGAAGCTTCCTCCGGATGATCTTTTGAAGATGATTGATGAATATGTTGCTTTAATGTTTTAGTTTTAACTCCCTTCTATTTATTGACGGTGTCTTAAGTTTTGGTTGCATGTTGATTGTAATAAATTGTGCTATTGTTTCGAATTATCTTATCTAGCGTGTGAGTGCTTTTTGGTCATTTTGCAGAGGGCCTAGAACAAGTTTTAAACGTAGGTACTTGAATGCGTTAACATAAAGGTTCACTTATGTCGATTTGTACTTATGGAAAGAAAATGGGTTTTGCGTTATTGTTTCCAGAAAGCGCTTATCCAGTTTCAGTACCTACAAATTGATGTTCTCGTTGACGACATCGAGTATGTACAAAAACTCGAACCACGGCCACAGTATTGATGTTTTGTAAGAAAATTGACCATAAACTGTCAATTAGCCAGTGTATTCGGTCAACCTCTCACTGAGGTGAAGTGAGTATGAAGTAAACTGTCATTACATCTTGTCTGTATGGATTGACACTGACAGCCCACTTCATGTTCACTTCACCTTAGCTTTCACGTAGAGATGTTTACAGAATCGCACTGCAGTAGTGCTTTTCTGTGAAAACCTCACCGTGAAAAGTAAGGTGAAGTGAGCTGTCAATTACTAGCATTCAAGGTGAAATGACAGCTCAGTTCTCCTCATTTTTCACGGTAAGATCTTTACAGAGTAGACAAAAGACCAAATGAGCATCAAGTGAAATTACAGTTCACTTAAAGTTTATGAAGTGAGCATCAAGTGACCTGTCATTTCAAAGTTTTCACGATGAGAACTTTAAACAATACAACAACCGGCCGTCCTTTATGAAATATTTGTTGTGCAAATGTATAAATAAATGCAGTCTCAATTAAAACGAATTTCCTTTGTGTTTTTTAGTAACTACCTATCTACATATTATTTACATGTAAATTTTCAGAGTACTTTGGTTATGCATTTAATGCCTGCATTGTGTTCAAGTTTCAACGAGTAAAGCAAATCAAACTCAAATACCTAGGAGTATAATTGTTATGAAAATATTTTAAATGAACAGGAATTCATTAATAATATTGGAAACAGATAAAGAAAATTCACCCATAAACGAGTCGGGCTGGCGAATGTTGGGTTTCACACACGGAGCCGTGATAACTGTTAATAAGTGTACTTAAAAAACATTCGGAAAATTAAAATTTTAGATTCAAAACCACCGTACCATGAATTAAAAATAAATATTTTTAGATAGAGTCCAATCAAATAATATTTAATACGATATAATTATTTATTTTCAAAAAAACCGGTCAAGT
The DNA here is from genome assembly GCA_002192655.3 of Mamestra configurata. Classification (NCBI taxonomy): domain Eukaryota; kingdom Metazoa; phylum Arthropoda; class Insecta; order Lepidoptera; family Noctuidae; genus Mamestra; species Mamestra configurata. The sequence continues at coordinate 432,876 of NDFZ01005416.1, forward strand.
GCTAGTAAGAGCGCTTACGCACTACGTCCGATCCAAACCCGATCAGTATCCGTGAAAAGACGGTCCGGTAGTCGTAAAACAATTTGTATGGTAGCTTACGCACTACACCCAATTTCCGTCATCCGATTTCTCTCCGTAATCCGAAAATCTCCATTTCGGATAAGATTTTGACGGACCATAGTATTATTTGTATGAACAGTTGCGCCCTAAGTTCGAACCGAATCCGAGCTGCGTCCGACAAAAAAGGCANCCCTAAAAGCGCTTACGCACAACGTCCGATCCGAACCCGATCGTCGTCCAACGTCCGATCAGTATCCGTGAAAAGACAGTTGCGCACTACGTCCGAACCGAATCCGAGCTGCGTCCGAGAAAAGAGGCAGAGGGGCCGGGGGGTGACGTGACTCGGCCCTGTTAATACTTAGTTGGATTTACTGCAAAAATCTTATAACAATTTCATTGGACAAGGATGAGGAATTATGGCTGGGATGGATGGCAATTTAAATTGTTCTTAAGACTTTAGAAGTCATTTTTTGATTAACACATGATAAACACGATGAAAGTATAACAGATGAGATAGGTGAAGATCAAAGAAACGAATGGATTGTGTGAAGCATCAGTATGTCTAGAAAGGAGGTAATCACGGATTTGGATCGGAGGTAGTGCGTAAGCAATATCCGAGTTCGGTCCTAGTTTTCTCGGACAGTGTTTTGACAGATTCTGATCGGATTCGGATGCGTAGTGCGCAACCGCTTTTAGACTGGCACTAGTTCGAGTGCCGAGGCTGATTCGCATTGGACCGGTTTTTTTAATCGTATTTCATGCAATGGAACCCTAAAACGATTCTCGTCATAACTGGCGTATGTTTTTTTAAGATCTAATATTATGCCAACATCCAAATTCGAACGTTGCATAAATCTCTGGAAAATCTTCTGTGACATACAGAAAAACGGTGATCTTACAAAGGTTCCGGAACCCTATAAAATATTAGATTATGCACCAAGGGGATAAAGCAGTGTCTTATGTCACGGGCGTCATATTGAATCCCGAACGCAATGAAGGATTCGGTAGTTAATACAAGAATCCTGCATGCAGCGAGGGATTTAAGCTAGCCCAAGGCAAAGACACCTCTATCTCTGAGGAGCATACTCTACTTTTCACACCTACTGCGAGAAAATTGTGCTCGCACCATGAAGAGAGGTTGCTATTCACTGCGAGTGGCGCGCGTCCGCCTGCATTGCTGGGAACAGGTCGCGCGTCCGAAGCTGTGCCCATGTCCACAGCCGGGCAATAATATTGTCCTGAATTTCATTATAACCAATGCCATAATTTGATTTGAATTTGGAACCTCATTTTGACCGCGTGACCTTCACCTAGCAGCGGAGGCCAACGGGCGCCGCTCGCGGGCTATATTGACGTACTGTAGGTTAGGTTTGCATAGCATATAATTTGACGTTTTCGTGCAAGTGGTGTGAAAAGAGATTTTAAGTCAAATAAGCTCAACAAAGCACCAGGGACTTAGCCAATAGTGTAAAGTGTTAATATTACTCTCAAGCTAATGGAAAAATGTAATGAATTAGCTACACTCGTCGGCTCCTTGATTACGAGAAAAAGGCAAATGTAAGAGGTATTTAAACTTGTACTCAGCTGTTGGTGTTAATGTATTTTAGCTTCGCTATGTGCACTGTTACTTTGAAGGTAATTAAAGAAGTAAATCTCATGAACACTATGAAGACATTATTATTTAGTAAAAATGTATCATATTGATATAAATGGTGACTGCGATGTGGTCGCAGACGAATGTCAGTATGACTGCAGTTCTGTGAGACGAGTGTGTGATGTTTGTGCTATTCTTTAAACAATGTAATTGGCGAATAGGCGATTTTGTTAAAGTAGAATAAATTAATAAATGGTACGGCCTCTCTAGTAGGTGTCGCAAACGCTACTGCTGAAGATGTGGTCCTGGTTTTAATTTGCGGGTCGGGCAACGGGTTATTGGGTTTTTCCATCTGTATTTGTGCCCGGTTGATGGCAATAGGGTATTTGACTAGTATGAAAAATTTAAATGAATGAATACTTATTGATTTATGATATTAAAACATTACGATTTGTGAAAAAATTAATAAAATGGTCGAAAAACAGAGATATTATACACTTTTGAAGTTATTCTTCTATCCTTGTCATACAAAATGTCATTTGTACTGGATGGCTTCAATTCAATTTGACGGGACTTGTGAGTGACGTCACACGCAATTAGTGCTGTCTCTGTTTATTACAGATTTAAAAACGCTGACAACACATTGCCATTTTTAAAGATTTTTAAGGAATATTTTTGCACTGCGTCTTGTCTGCCCTCCAGATTTTAAGAAATGTAATAAAAAAAACCGGCCAAGTGCGAGTCGGACTTGCGCACGAAGGATTTCGTACCATTTTCCTAAAAAAACGGCAATAAAATCATATCTGTTGTATACCCACTTAAATATTAATTTTATTCTGTTTTTTAGTATTTGTTGTTATAGCGGCAACAGAAATACATCATCTGTCAAAATGTCAACTGTCTAACTATCACGGTTCATGAGATACAGCCTGGTGACACGGACAGATAGACAAACGGACGGACAGCGGAGTCTTAGTAATAGGGTCCCGTTTTACCCTTTGGGCACGGAACCCTAAAACCAGTCAAATGCCCTATTATAGACTCGATAACATGAGACTTAAACAGAACTCGCGAAACATATTACACACTGTACACCTAAGACTTAAGTACCCTTAGGGAAATACAAGCACCTTGTGTTCTGTCGTACAGTTACTAAATAGATATAAAATTAAGTATAATTTACATTAAAACCATTCTCAATGTTTCTCCTGCTTAACAACCATTTACACTGGTTATACAAAAAACTGCGCTCCGCCATAATATTAACTGCATAAAAGATTCTTTCAACCGGTGTTTCTTCTGACAAAATACATGCGTTGTAATTTATTGGGTTGTTTCTACGTAAATACATACATCCCAGTAGACATTCCATATTAATATATATTTGGATAAAATGTCGTAGTAATACTGCGAGCTTACTTAACGTAATCCTGGGCTTGTGTTTGTGCAAATTGAAATTAATATTAATATTATGGATAGCGCTGTGTATTTACATTGAGTGTGTTTGGTACTTTAACATGAGTAGCTACAGCCTATTCTGAATATTCGAATATCTATTTTATTAAAACGATTTATGAATAACTACCTTCCGAGGTATTAAATATGCAGTTGTTGCTGTCAGTCATGGTTGGGTACTTTCATTTATTGAGTAATCAATATTATTGTTATTAATTCATTTATCTTTACTACTATGTAATTATTCTGCCAGTTGATTCTATAAACATATCTAAGTGAAGGCTTGGGTGAAGTGATTACGAGGTGAGCTGTCAAGCCATATCATCAAGATGTCACGTGATTACGAAGTGAGTTGTCATTCCATCTTGATTATATGGACTGACAGCTCACCTCGTGGTCACTTCACCCAAGCCTTCACTTCGACATGTTTACAGAATCGATCGGCAGAATCGACCGGCTGATTGCTAGTCAGTTTCTACACCACAGTGCAAAAAAGAGCACGTTGGATTGGAAAACATGCTATGCACCTAGCTGTCAGAGAAAATAGTAACTGACAGGTCAATGTCAAGACATTACCAAGTTAATAGAGATGATTCCTGAGTAAAACAATATGATTCTATTTAGTCCGTCGTCAGATATTATCGCAAAATATTGGATATGTATTTTTTGTTTTATTTATTTCGTTTCATCAATAAAATTGACGAAGATAAAACGCATTAAAAATCAGGAGTGGGGGCTTGTGACGTCACTTTCCGATAAAGTGTACCGAAATGTGAAGTCATACAAGTTTTCAACGCACTGGATCGTCATCATTGTTTGTTTAGGTACGTGAAAAAAGAAAAAATACGTGTCCAATATTTTTTGGAAATCTAGTCTAGTTTTTAGGCATCTACCCTATTGATAATAGTAAATGGGTACCATAGTACTGTCACACAATGCAACCTTCGTAGTTGCTGGTTTGAAATAGTGCGTTGATTTTTTAAAGGATCAATTCTAATAAACAGTAGGTTCGAATTTGAATGGAAAATAAATAAATCATTTTAGTCTGTCAGACTTGTTATAGCTTTTATTTATATCAAATAAAATATAAGTAAGAATTCATTTATCAGTTATGTGTCTTTTATTGTAAGAAAACACACTGAGTTCCACACAATATATTTCCTCTGTGTAACAGTACCTATCTGACATGATGCTATGACCTATATTCTTTCACCACCATAGACTAAGCTCATCAGAAAAAATAAACTGCACTTATCCTAAAGGCAGATAATAGGTCATAAAAACATTTATTATCCTGAAATAATATGAATATACATATATGATGTAGGAAGGTAATGAATAACATGCAAATGGGGTCTCTAATGAGAACCGCTCCGTGTCCGCCCCTTCCCCCCACCCTTAGGACTCAGGAATCATGAGCTGACTTTGCTTCGTATTAATTTGTTCAACGGAAAACATGTACAGACTCCACAACCACATACTACGGTTGTTAAGCTGAAAATAATTTAAATAATGTCTGGGTACAGGAACTGTTTGCTAAGTTATCTAAAAGGGTTTTCAGAACCCTATCATTCAATCACTTCATTCTAGCACAATTTTCTGCTTAAGTGAAAGAAGAAGAAAGAAAGAAAGAACAAGAAAGGAAGAACAAGTATTTCATTGCCACAAAACGACACACATACATAAGTGGACTTTGCTTAAACTAAACCCTAAACCATAGTGTTAGTAGTTCTTAAATTATGTTAGTAAAGACAAGTTAAAAACTAAATAAGAATAAATATAACAAAAATGCGAAAACAAATAAAGTCGTGGTTGTGGTAAAAGGGCTTCCACTGTAATGCTGTACCGTAGGGGACCCACAGCACGGCGCTGATTTTCAGTGGTCGCCCATGTGTGTATGCTCCCACAGCCTTATTTATAAAAAAAGTTCTTACAATAAGATTACTTTAAGTACTGATTATCAGATTTCGAATTTCATATAGCAAACTTGAACTAAAAACCCATTGATTTTCTGCTTTTCAAAGCTTCTTCGGGCCGATTCAAATTCCTAACTGGATGGTTGGACCGCCAGCGACAGTTTTGACTATTTTCGCAGTTAATTTAAAAAAGCGAACACTGACCCCGTTTATTCTTCGGGGTACTTCCGATCCATAACAAATGAACCTGAAAGCAACAGCTAGCTCTTCGGCTCGCTAAGCTACTTTGAATTCACGGTTAGCGTAGCTTTCAGCCAACAATTTTGAAGGCGCTTACACAAAGCAGAGTACTCTTACTTAAAACCGCTTGACATGTGTAGCTACGAGTATTCCCCAAGGAATTATTTTTGCAGCCGTATACAAATTCATTACAATTTACACAAAGTTTATATAAAAACACAGGCGAGTGTATATTATGCCTACGTTATGTCGTAAACTTTTTAGTATCTGGGGACCAAGTTGGCTTTCATTACGACTGCCGTGTTAGGTAAGCACCTATATTTTACACCGACAAGCAAATAGGTAACGCTTTAGCGAGTTTTTAACTTCCTTATCAAGGAAAAAAACGCCGAGAATATTTTCTGTATTATTTTAGATAAAAGAAGTGGCGAACAGTATTGTTCGTGCCACTGGAGATTTGACAAAAATGCCTAACTATGTCATCTTTTAGGGACGAATTAGAGGCGTAACTTGGCAGTCTGTTTGTGAATGCGGTCGCTCTGGCTGAAAATGGCGGAGCTCTGACAGTAGCGGCTCGTAAACAAAAGGCTCTCGTCGCACTTTTATAATTTACTTAGGTACCTACTTCCTCTTTCCCTTTTGAATTTTGTTTTTAACATTTCCCTTTTTTGAAGAGCCGTTATCTCGGACGCGGCGCGGCTGCCTTCATTTTGCGTTCCATTCAAATCTGTTTTGATGTGGGCCTTGCCTTCATATTTTCGACAGACGCAAATTCACCACGTTCAAGATTTTAAGGAGTTATCTTTTTCAAGGAGCGTCACGCTGTTTCAAGCGATGAAATATTATCAGAAAATTGATTTATTAGATGTGGCAGAGACGTCAGTCTAACGTTTTCATTGTTCGGAGAAATAGATAGATCCTACATCCGCCTGAAAAATAATGACGGGAAATAACGACGCTTCAGTAAAAGATAATAAATATAATATCACTGAAGCCGTTCTACTAAGCTTATGAGAGGCGAGATTTAGGCATTTCCGTGAATTTGTAATCGGGAAGAGGGGAAAGATTTCAATTAGCTTATTACTTTAAAAGTTTGTTGGCCTAATCATGAAGCAGTACCTAAGTAGGTAGGTACCCATTTTTAGTTCGGGAGTAGATTTTAATGGCCGTTCAGCGAGAACAGCTGTCGTCAAGTTTCAAAGTGCGAACTCGGCACTAAACCGTTTGCCCCGCGTAGCGAATTCGTAAAACGAGTTTCTACCTATGTAGACTGGAATATTGTACCCAAAAATAACCGAAAGTAGACAACGAATATTAATATATTAACGCAGAAAAAAGGCGAATCTAAATAGACGTGTAGAATGTTAGAAGATATGAAACATGTTATTAATGCAAATCAAAAATGTTTATTCGTTAAAATATGGTACAATAGATTTTACAATATTGGTTCCAGCATTTCCTTCTATAATATGGCGTACAAATATGTCTAAAAAAAAATAAAGCTTTTTTTACTAACCTATTATAAATAATAATGAATTAGAGAAAATTTAATTAACGAGGAATATGAATTAAACAGTAACAATACTTTTAATTAAATATACCCAAGGAAAAAACCGACATTATCATATTAAAATTAACACAGTTCAAGGTTTCGAATACTACATTGCACAAGAATGAATTCAAGACTGTTACTTAACGAATTTATTTTACGTTATAATCAAAGTTCAGTAGAGCGAAGTTGAACCAGCGAGACACTTGGTAACGACCTCACAGGCCAGCTTCGAGAAAAAGATCTTATCTCGCAGACACTTGACATGTTGAAATTGCCTTTATTTGTCGAATATCTGGACTAAGTTTAATTTAAAATTATTCAGAGTGCTTGGAACTATTTAAAAAAGGAAGGTGCATTTTTTGTGACCAATTTTTCTATAGTCAATTTGAAGAGTTGACTAAAAACCGGAGTCGTTAAGGTTGATCAAAACGTCGGTGTACACGTGCCGTTTACGAGCCGGACACGGGTGCGGTGCGGCGGCGACTGGACGGGCGCGTCATTGTCGGGAATAGATGAAACCGGCCTTTTGTTCCCTGCTGCTATAACAGAAGCAATTCCTTTTTTTCTATTATTTTTTAAACACACCACTTTTCTCTCTGGTGTAATTTTTCTCTTCACCAATTACTTTGTATCTGCGCCAGTGAGGTATTGCCCCGGAGTCCCGGGCGCCCGGACGCTGCTAGCACGCAGTTTTCCGTTTGTATTTTTTCAATATTCGGTTTCCTTTGCGTGTCTAACCTGGCTTTGATAAGTTGGTGTGGATTTTTTGCAGTTACTATCTGGACGTAGGGAGAATTGTGTGTAGAGTTTGGTTATACTAGAATATTTTTAACTTTGTGGTGATGACATTGATTGGTAAAAAACATTATTAAATGCTGGCCACATTTTTAGGAACGATTGTTGCGTCTTCGAGATTAACGTTCGTCCTTGTAATACACTACACTACGCCATTAATCCATTTCACGTAGGTAGGTACAGAAAACTCGTGTAAAGCATTAGCTTACAGCGCCGCAACACAGAAACACGGAAAGGGTCGACAGTATGTGGTGTGAGGCAGCTAATCAGTCAATCTTGCGGAGAACGTTATAGGAGAAGTGAATCTGCAAAATGACGGCCGCCCGGTGTAATTAATTACCCAAACTTCAATAGGTACGGACAACAAAAGACGATTGTTTGCCTTCTGCGCCGCTGAATCGATGTCGGCCCTAAAATCCGGATAATCTCGTCCTTTGTATCTGTTTTATAAAAGAAATAAAGTTTTTATTTCCTTTAGAATTAGCTGCTCAGCTCAAGGAAGCCTTATCAGGATTCTTTCTGGACTCGCCTTAATTTTATAATTTTCGTTTTATTTTAACTGTGCTGTCTAAGACTTTATTTGTATTGCAGCTGGGACAGTGGTATCCCGTAATTAGTTTTCTTGCCACACACATTACTGTCGCCTGTCAGCGTTACGCTTGTTAACGTTCTGTAGCCAATTGTCTAATCGTTAGGCTTTCTTATTAAATAAACAGTTTCAGACGCAAACCGGGGCAGCCACTTTGTTGTGCAAAGCCAAAAAGACTGGTCTGCAGATAACGAGCTGAGCACAATGGCGGCCCCGTTCCCGCCCACCGCCAAATATGAACTCTCATTGTCTACTTAATTACAACGGGTGTCTTTGAGATATGGCTGGTACACATTCTACTACAAAGCCTGTCACACACAAATAATATTTTATCGCTGGAGCAATGTTTTCTCGTCTCGAAAGGCAATTATAGCTTGCACTAGGCGCGCGGCTCGTAGTACAGCGTCAATCAAAGGAGCTATTGAAGCGCGCATGAGCTTGTCGTGGCGGTGGCGAAGGAGCCCGAGCTTTTCCGACTTTCCCCGAGGCTCGATGATTGTGCGCTCCACTGACGATCGTGATGAAAGGCTAGCTGAACTACTTTTACCAGCCGTTCCTGTTTCATTTCCAATATAAATAGTTTTTGTACACATAGTAGTCTACGATTAAATTCATGGCTCTCGGCCGGGTCTTGGAACCGTGTCGGTAGGTCTTATGAATAGCTATAACTTTTCTAAAAGGAGACTATATTTTCTGTCACCAAAGTTTCAGAGTGTTCGAAGTCTAGACACTATAAATTAATATCGCTCTGTTTATTTTATGAGTCCGTGAGTGGTTCTTTTTAATTCTGGCAGTAGGTAAAATGGAGGTACCTTCTGAATTTTTGGTATGTTCCCCAATGTGCGTGAGGCGCAAAACGCGCTGCCACCTAAATCCAACCTAAGTGCTTATCTAGCAAATCAAACTACTAAAGTATTAAGTTATTAGAACCTAAAAATATTACAATTTACTACATATTAGGTTTTTTCATCGTAATAGGTTATTCTAAGAATTGTTGCAGATGAGCACACGTTACTGAAAATAGAGCTTTTATGTTCAAACGTTTAAATAAACATTACAAGAAAACCGAACGGCACATAAATGTATCGCATTCAGATTACACATACCTACAAGATTTTGTGACTGGCCACTGATAAAATATTATGATCCTACCTAATAAAAATAAAAGGTTCGCGATAGCAATAATTTTAAATTAGATCAATTTAGGACGATAACGGCGCCAGTTATTATTTCCATGGCGACGATAAACCTTGTAAATGGTTTTCCAAACGTCCCGAGAGCGCGCCGAGCCTTTTTATTAGGGTATTTGTCAAGATATTCCTCGGCTAAAGGGACTATAATCGAAAATTTTACGTTTGGTTACCATACGCCTCGTGTTCTGGCCGACTAGATAATTTATCGGAGACAATAACCGCACTTGGTACGGATAAGTATTGTCCAGCCCTTCGCTCGGGTTGTTCTCGGGCTTGTTAAGTTTTTCTTGTATTCAATGTTGCAGAAATATACAGTACAGAGAAGTAAATTTCAAAATTTTATTAAAAGGCTGTAGGTACTTATTGCAGATGCTCTAGACAAGTGACATTCTGACAGCGGTAGCGTGACAAAGGCAATGTTCAAAACGTCAGAAATGTATGGGATTGACAAACTTTGTCAAAATGTCACGTGAATTGTTCACGTGACATTTTACGCCCTTATATGTTTAAGGGTGTAGAATCGATTTAAAATCGATTTAAAACCTTACTTTTTAGGGTTTCGTACCCGAAGGGTAACCAACGGAACCCTATTACTAAGCTTCCGCTGTCCGTCCGTTCGTCTGTCTGTCAGCGGCCTGTATCTCAAGGACCGTAACAGGTAGACAGTTGAAATTTACACAGGGTGCGTATTTCTATTGTCGCTATAACAAAAACATAAAAATTAAATCTGATTTCTGTGTTTCCGAACGCATACAACCCTAATCTCTTCAAAATTAAAGTGAACAGGCTTCTTCTGGGTAAGCTCACTCCATCGTCGACTTTGTCTTTGTCATCTATGACCTAGAGTCAAGAGCAAACCAATATTAAATAAAAATAAAAGGGAGCTCCGATACACTAAACGTGTTCGTGTACGTGTTGTGAAAAACACGTTTAGTCCCACTTTGTGTGAGAGTCCGACTCGCACTTTTAGAGAATAACCACTGCACAACTGATTGAAACTGCTGCCTGCAGATCGACACCGCCAGCACAAAGGATCTCAGCGCATACCAGTAGGAACCTACAATGGAAATAAACCCTTGTTTATGAACCAATAATACACCAGCCGCCAGGCTCCCGATTACGATGCCATACGCGAGTATGGACGCAAATTTGCATGTTTAATGAAATCATTGTATGTACACGATCGACGCTAATTGGACTACTAAACCCGTTCACTTGTTTATGCATTCGAAACTAATTAGGGGTATCGAATCGACGGAAGATTTGACGATCGCAAAATCAAATCGAGTTCGTAATCAGTTGGGTTAGTGTTGGTACAGTTGTATGAAATAAAAGATACATTATTATTAGTAATATATAATAGAACTTTAGTGATTCTTTATAGAGGAGGACTGGCTTCCTATCTTTGAACAGCTAAGAAGAAGTTTTACATGAAAAAAGAAAAAAATGAAAATAAAAAAACATTGCTAACAATATAGTTATTATCTCTGCCACACTGCAAAGCAGTTTGTTGGCAGATGTATAGCTCCTTGTCTTTAGCACACATGTTTTATACAAATACACACAAAAATACAAGTTAACGAAAGCTAACAGTGAAATATATATTATGTAAAATTAAAAGGCACATTTTTAAGCATAGATTAGTATCATGCTTACTTATTAGTGATTTTCGGGCAAGCCCCTCAAACCAAGTGGAGGAGGTCCCTAAACCGCGGCGTCGCCCAATTATTATTGTAATCATAATTATTTAGCCGAAAAACCACTGTTGAACATATTAACAAGTAGACCAATGTTAAAAATAAATACATAAATACTTAACCAGCAAGCATAGCCATAACAACCAGTTAATACAACGAGGAACGCGAAACACAAATGTGACAATCAACTTCCAATAAGCCGTACAATTTGTGTGCACTTCAGAGCTACTAAGAAAGCAAGTCCCCTGTAAGTTGTCAAGGAAATGGGTTTGCTTAGTGCATGTCGGCGACGGTCTCGCAACTTGCCACTACTTATGTGATATTATAAACTTTAAACTTAATACAGTATTCGCTCTTCGGGCGTTGGCTTCGGGAAGCTGGTGAGCTCGTAAAATTGTTGCCTGAACGACGGCAAGATGGAATAACAACTGACATGTTGTAAATATTATGATAAAGGACCTGCTTGCTACGAGAATGGATATCTTTTTCACGAGTATATACTTGAGGGCTAGAACTTACAGATGTAAACTCATGGATGAAGCAAGAACGAAATGAAAAGAGGGTATAGAATGCCCTCTTTTCATTTCGTTCATTAATTTAGCAAGACCCATCATTATCATCGTCATACAGCTAAAAGACATCCATATCTAAATACCTATAGCTGTCCAAGACTTACGAGGGTCCGAAACTTGATGATGGCGATGACAATTTATCCATACTTTTGTACCGTCTTTGTTTGAGTGAACTGATGATGTTGAAGACTATCCAAAACTGCTAAATATGTACGCAGAGTGTAAACCGCTTCAGTACGTCAAAATATGCATTGACACCAAAAGTGTAACTTTTTCTCTTACAAACTAACGTCAACGGAGATGAACATCCATATCTCATGGACTAGTTCCAAATTAATTCGCATGATGCAAAATATGCAAGAAACAAGCAGTTGGATCATATGTCCTCGGCAGCGGATGAGTCGGGCCAGCCAATTTCCGGGCCGCATCGGGAGGAAGCGGCCGCGATTAGCCCCGATACGGCCTCGCCGGGAAATGCACTTGTGACTACCCACCCGCTGATAAACTGTTGAATACTGCCGGTTTAGCAGCCAGAAAACATGTTACAGATATTAGAGGTGCAATTCGAATGTGCTTTTGAGTAGGAATTAATCTGAAAAAGAACTAACGAAAATATACTGATATTTATGGGATGATTAAGAGTGACGGCGACACCCTTTTGGGAGTGTGGATAGAGAAAGAAGATAATGAAATGCTTTGCATGTTTTTGTTCTATGGTAGGAAAATGTCACAAAACTTAACTTTACCAACCCCACAGCACCCCAATAATACTCAGCAACTAGGTATTTGAAACTGAATAAAATCAAAAACGATATTTCAAATTGCTCTAAAAACGATTGCTCGCAGAATATAGACCAGAGTAAGAGGCAAAATAATTAAACGTATTCAAAAAGCGGGCGTTGGAAGTAATAAGCTTAAACTTTTAATTGGGCAATCTAGATCCTTTCGATGTAAAAAATATATTTTACTAAGACTCGAAATTAATTGGAGGAACCAAGAGGGACTTTTAAATAACCGAGTTAGCGCGGGTATAAGTAGAAACATTAAAATGTGCTGATGTGAAAATCTGCAACGTTGATGCAGATGATTATTAAAGATTTGATGCTTGATAAGATAGGGTGGATCTGAATATTATTTCCGTATTTCATTAGATTTTTAGAATTTCAGCATCTTTGTTGCTATTGGACTGTGTCTAGATTATGGAACTTACTAATTCCATGCACGGGATACAGTATATGACCGACAAGTGACAGTAATTTAAGAACCTTTCTTTCGTTATGTAACAAAAATCTACGTAACAAAAGCGCTGACAAAAGGTAAGAAAAGAAAAAACTTACTGAATAAGTATTCCGAATACATCAGCGAGATATTTAAAATTCATCCGCGATTCCCAAAATTGAACAATAAGACATATCAATGGAAGAAGATTTTTCCCCGTCCTGAATCCTGGAGACGTCGAGCGTTTCTTTGAATTAATAAGCAGACGGTAAATTTAAATTTAATGAAACAAGTTTCTAGCAGAGTGCTGTGCTACCTAGTTATACTTGTAGCTATTCAGTTCATAACTGTGTCTACGGCTCTTTCCTTCGTTTCCTCGAACATTGTGTTATTTAAATTATTTACAATTTATCACAAAACCTCGTCGTCGACGTCAAAACGCGAGTTACGTGGTTACAACTGTAGTTGCTGGTACAAGTACCGCTGTAAAAATGCAGCTTTTTTATAGTGCAGTAAAATTCTTTAAGTTTTCGTGAAAGATAAGATGGAATCTTGACGATGCTTGGTCTTATTAGGTTTCTCTCAAATCTACTAAGAAATCTTCGTCTTTAATGAATATTAAATAATAAATGTATAATGTGGTAGGTTATGATGATTTTTGCCTTTATCAAGCCAAACTACTACTATGACGTGTCATGGCCATCACGGATGCGTTGTAAAAAGGGGATAGTGGTACTCTTCGTATAGCTCTGTCCCTCTCACAGTCTTATCTTGTCATGGTAGGGGGAGGGGGGGCAGAACATAGCATGGTTGCTTTGCGAGTGTAATACTTACAGTAATGATGATAGGACTTTCCTAGACGAACTCTTTTACAAATATCTCTAGTAGTACAAGACCAGTACAAAAACTCCTGAAAACACATAAAACCTTATTCCTATCTATAACTCGCAGTAAGCAATTCAGGGCAATCCAACAAAACTTATTGACGTACGAGTAGGTGTTAAAAAGACAACCTTTTTTCACTTACCTGTTTTCGGTAAAAAGCTTTGTTGCGAAATTACATTTACACGCGCTCAACTTGTGTTGGTGGGAAACTCGATTTTCTTTGTTTCGAACCTCGAACTTACTTACGATGTGGAAATTTATTTATGGGTAATTGTTTACAATAACTTCCTGGTTCAGGAGATAAGTGGTTGTGAAATGGGAAATTAATTTAACAAGTGGTGGGAGGAGCGGTGTTTGTCAGATATTGGTTGGCGCCTCCGCCATATATGATCGTTGGCGCCTCTATCATATATGATGGTTGGCGCCGCCACCATATATGATCGTGGGCTTTGAGCGCGGTCGCTTTGTTGATAACAATTGATGCATTACGTGCTATCGCGCGGCTGCCTTCCTAATTAATGCTATATTAATATTACGGTTCGGGAATCTACTTTAGGGTTGTTATGAGCTTTATTAGTGTTGCTTGAAGTTCTGTGGTAATATCTTCTGCTTGGTGATATCAGTGTACGGTAGATTTTGATATTAATATGTTATTAAAGTGAGTTAGCACTTTGTGACTATCATGAAACGATTTATGAAAGACTAGCTCAGTCATCAGGCACTCCAATACCACAAAAGCTACAGACGCAACGTAATGCCATCAATAACTAATTAAGACAGCAAAATGCATTTCTGAACATTCATTGGCGTTGCTAGGTGTACGCAAACATTTCCAATCTGGGTCAGCGGCTCGCGGCTGGTTCGGCACAGAATGCTCAACGGCACAAAATGATTCATGGAAATTGCACCGTAATTGAAAAAAATACGTTATTGCCGTTTGACGCATTGCCGGAACGTTCCATCGCCAGAAATATTCGCGTCCGATGAAACCGTAATCTATTCGGTTTTGCGTACCTGTAGGTTGGTATGACTGTGTGTATGTTTAGATTTTGATTTATGAGTTTGGGATTTGAATTTTATGGGCTTCATTTTTGCTGATGATATTGGAGAATTAGATGTGTTGGTAATGTGTGAAGTTTGAAATGGCCGCTGATTGTTTCTGTTCCAAAATAATAGTTTTTAATGTATGAATGTATTCTTACATTCTCTAAAATAAGTAAACTATATAAGATCCCATTAAAATAGGTGGAAAAATTTTAACACAGCGTTCAGTACGTCAAACTAAGATTTTCAAGCAAAAAAAAAAAACACTGATCAATGTGATTTTATTTTAACTTCAAAATAATATCTAATGTTTTCCGCACACTAGAATAAACACATCCAATAAAGGTAGGTAATTGACGTGGGCACTTGCGCCTGCACATTCGTAGTATAAGAATTATTATAAGATAACAAAGATACGCATTGGGTAACCAACATTTTTAGTGTATTTTAGCTGTTTTTTTTCTTGTTAGTATCAAATGCGTTATACTTTTTTTTTGCCATTGTCCTTATTTTGGCGGCCGGAATAATTTATAAAAGTATGTCCATCTATTTTAATGGGACCTTATACAACGTGTAACAGAATAAACGCAATACCTCTTAAGGGGTCATTGTACTCATCATTATGAACAGTCAATCAGCTGTTCAGTACATTTTGTCGAGTTAAGCGCACAAGGTATTTCGATTTTTTTTTGCGATTTCGGTATTGATCCCATAGTGAAAGTTGTTCATAATGATGAGTACAATGCGTTTATTCTGTTACACGTTGTATATAGCTAGGACTCCTAGCTTCGGAGATGGGTCTGAATTGTACACAGAAGCCGGTCTGATTCATCTTTAAGTGGTATCGATATCGATATGCCCCACTAGTTGGGTTGAATAGTGGGTCAGATTGCATTCGGCCTGTGTAAGATATTTAGTTGTATTTTGAGATACATAATATAAACAAGCCGACCTGACAGTAGAATAATGATGATCACTATTCATATTTAGATGTTAGGTATTAACAAAATACATATTTAAGTTAGACCGAGATGGGCTGTTGCGTTTTAAGATACCTTGTGACATCATATAACATATTGTGGCTCTGTAAGTTAGTCACTGAACAAAAATATTATTTCCATAAAACATGTCAGCGAAAAATTAATAAACGCCATTTTGACGGTAATATCTGTTGCCGATAATATTTATGATACAAAAAAAAGGATTTACTATGGAAGCATTGTTTATTGCGATACCATTTTATTTTGTGGTGGAAGGTACCTATCTCTCCTGCTAGGGTTGCGGAATTTGTTCGAAAGAGTCACCGCGGCCATGGAACACAAGGAGAATGAGTTTTAGTCAGTAAGAGTCTGACACTCCCTTCCGCTCCGCCCAGAGCGTAAGCAATCATTTGATGATTTTCCATCCTTAAAAAAAAGGTACTTGTCTCTATTTATAGCCCACTAGCTTTTGTTAGCGGCTTCGCTCGCGTGACTACGGAAATTATGCCACGGGAACATACTGCAGGGATGAAAAGCCTATGTGCTATTTCAGGCTATATAACTTATCTCTGTGCCGAATTTCATCCAGATCCGTTGAGCCGTTCCAGCGTGATTGAGTAACAAACATCCTTCCATCCATTCAAACTTTCGCATTATTTTGTAACAGCAAGATATTCCGCTAGGGCCAGAGTCTGCCAGGGTTGCGGAATTTGTTCGAAAGAGGCACCGCGGCCCTGGAACGCAAAGGGCTTTAGAAGGAACACGGATGGGTTCTAGTCAGTAAGAGTCTGACACGCCCTTCCGCATTC
The DNA here is from genome assembly GCA_002192655.3 of Mamestra configurata. NCBI lineage: Eukaryota > Metazoa > Arthropoda > Insecta > Lepidoptera > Noctuidae > Mamestra > Mamestra configurata. Next base: position 449,475 of record NDFZ01005416.1, read on the forward strand.
ATCCTTAAAAAAAAAAGATATCTAATCAGATATTTAAGAAAAAATTTAACGTTTATTATCAAATCTAACTGTTGGTTCATTTTAACAGCTGAGGACGAGTCGGGGAACAAAACTTATGAGCCCCGAGAGGCTAAGTAGAGGGTAATGTTATTATGAGTTATGATGCTTGTTTAATGAACTGGCAATTCAAAACAACATCTAACGTTGAACTACGGTACAGTTTTACAGGTATGTTTTTGACGACTTCATGCATTGTGTGAAAAAAAAAACTTAAAAAATATACAACCGACTTGCAAATAAAACAGAACACTGCAAAGTATAAAATAACTATAATTTCGGAAGTCGGTGTTTTTGGTTGTTTCTTCGTATTTTAACACAGTGTTTTGTTTTATTTAGAAGTCGGTTGTACTTTTTTTTTAAGTTTATTATTTTTTACTCTTTAGTGGTACCCCACACCTAACAACATCACTGGAAAGTTACAGGAAAGCAAAACACACAATTTCGTATTCTTGGATGATATATTTTCTATTTCCTTCAGACTCTACTAGTAAGAACTACTGAACTGATAAAATTTCTATGGGACCAATCGGAATCCTTTCACATGAAATTCAAATCGGGTTATAAATGACGGATTTATGAGGTAACAAACATAAAAATAACAACCGAAATGATAACCTTCTCCTTTTTTTGATATCGGTTAAAAAGAGTTTTTTTTTGTAAAGGTCATCCCCGTCACATTATTCCCAACTACTGCAACTCTAGAAGGCCAGAGCTAACAGTGGCGATCACTCGAAAAGCATAGAGGCAATGCAGCTCGACCTAAGCCTAACAAAGAACACAATTCTTACTTCTTCTATATCAATATCAAGAAGGACACACAACCGAGCTACGTCAGTACAGACGAAGGGACGTTTAGGAAAACCTTTTTTAACTTACCACCCAATATATTTTATGCATTCTCTATATCTAACTCGATATTTTTAAACTGGAACCGCTAAACTCTTGGTATCAAATATAAAGTGGAGAAAAATACAATCTTCCATCACTTCTATCGTAGAAATGTTGTTTACCAAATCCTTTTTACGTTCACGCATGAATGGTCCCTACTCGAGTGATTCACTGAGTCTGCGATAGCGTCCGAAACTTTCGTTCGAAACAGTCAAAGCAGAACAATATTTTGTGTGAGCTACTGCTTCCTACGTATACCGACTTTGTCGACCTCCTGGATTTGAATTTGGAACGAGGGTCCTGCGACAATGTCATAGACAATGCTTGTGAACATTATAATCCTTAACTACACTTCTCATCAAAAAAATCGAAACACTTTCGTTTTTATTGTTTTTGTCCTAATTTTTTACAAAAGAGAATTAATTCCATGAAAAAAAAAACATTATTGTGTAGCTGGCAGTTTGGTCATTACAGTAAGAAGAAAAAAATCAAAATTCGAAATTAGAATTTCATTTGTTTATCCTATAAATGAAATTAATCACTGTTTTGAGACAAATGTGTATTTAGGGTTGGAGTACGTTTCTCGTTTAAAAACTAAAATTAGCGCTTGTCTTTAAACTTTTTGTTTCTTATTTCATTTACTGTGACTTTGGGACGTCTGAAAAAACTTTTTTTTCTAAAACATATGGATACTTCGCCCGCAGAAGCCGCCCAAGTGGTGGCATTGCTGGATTCTGGACTTAGTCAGCGTGTTGTGGCTGCAAGATTGCATCTAAGCTTATCATCTGTTCATAGAGTCTACAAACGCTATCGGGAGACTGGTTCGTTCACGCGCCGTTCAGGATCTGGCAGGAATCGGGTCACTTCTGAGCGAGATGATCGATTTATTGTAACAACCTCTTTACGAAATCGACGCCTTAACGCTTTTCAACTGCAGCAGCAGCTTCGCGTTGTACGAAGAGTAGCTGTAAGTGACTCTACAATAAGAAGAAGGTTGAAGGAACGCGGATTGGCACCGCATAAGCCAGCGAATGGGCCGAAATTAACTGCAGACCATCGAAGAGCGCGCCTTAACTTTGCACGCGAGCACCTAACTTGGTCATACCTTCAGTGGAGCAAAGTACTGTTTTCTGATGAGTGTAAAATTATGCTGTATGGTAACGACGGAAGGAACAAGGTCTACAGAAGAGATGGAGAACGCTTTGCACAATGCTGCATTGAAGAAAAGGTCAGCTATGGTGGCGGTTCGTGGACGGTTTGGGGAGGAATCAGCGCCGACGGTAAGACAGAACTTGCCTTTGTATCTGGGCCACGGCTGCCTGCACTAAACTCTCATCGGTACATCGAACAGTGTCTTGAACCTCATGTGATGCCCTATGCACATTTTATTGGCAACGACTTCATATTCATGCACGACAATGCTAGAGCTCACACCGCGGGCGTCGTACGAGATTATCTTACCGAAGTCGGTATCTCCATTATGGTATGGCCAGCAAGAAGCCCGGACATGAATCCCATTGAACATCTATGGGATGAATTAAAGAGACGAATTCGAGCAAGAGATCCAGCCCCAGAAACACTTAGCCAGCTGCAAAATGCAATCCAAGAGGAATGGGATAATATACCACAACATGTGATCGTGACTCTCATCCGATCGATGAAGAACCGTATGGAAGCAGTAATAAGAGCTCGCGGAGGGAATACAAGTTATTAAATAAACGTTTCTTACATTTTTTTTCATTTACGCGTGTTGTTTTACCCATTTCCTTCATATTCCATACAGGGTAAAAATTACTCATTATACAAAATACGAAACCTATGAAGACTTAATTTGAATTTAGAACATTAACATTAGGATTTAAAAACCTCATACTACTCACTATTAAATGACATTTTACATTTATTCCTAAATATACACATTTTTCTGATAATCCTTATCAAATCATAAACTGCGAGGTGTTTCGATTTTTTTGATGAGAAGTGTATAAATGGCGAGCAACGAGGTAAGATATACCTTCTATACAGGTACCTATTGCTTTTCGAATTTCCTTTCGCAGGTATGCTGGCAGAGATTTCTGTAAAATAACCTCCCTACTTTCAGGTTAATTAATTATTTCTGGTTGTTATAAGCGTGGACATCGATTGATAAATAAATGAATAAGTACTTCGAAATCGATTTTAAAATCCAACTTGACCACTACAAGAACTAATTCCTTCTTATGTGCAAAGGTGCTTAAAGCTTCTAAAGGGTGGTCCGATACGATTTGGTTAAAAAAATACAGTAGAAGAATTGGAGCAGTCTTTGACAAGCACTTGGACGGGCGGGCCCGCGCCGCGTCGCCGTGTTTGCTTAGCGCGAGCTCGCAAATGCTACTGATTGCTTGTTTGTCGTACGAAATTTTTATTTCCTCGAGCAAAGTTCGCCGTTAAAGTCCCGCAATTTAGATCTCAAGCTATGTACCGAACGATTCGATTGAGCACACACAGTTTTAGCATCCTTGAAGTTTTCAAAAACTCTATCTGTAAGAAGTCTATTGAATCGAACAGCATGAAACATGAAAGCCTTTAGGTGTGATACAAACGGCACAACCATCGTTCCAGTCATCTTTTATTCACCACTGTTTTATTTACAAATACTGTGTAGTGTAGGTATTGTTATCTGGTAGTTTTTTCCAACATTATTTTTGTTATCGTGAAATCCAGTTGGAATCGGAAGATATTCCGGAGCGAGCTCGTATCGACAAGCGGCTTAGTTTAAATTGAAACATATTGGCGGGGAAGGGAATCCTTACCTTACGTGTACACTTCCATCTGTTCAAATAAAGTACTCGTACAGACGTCGTGTCGCCGCCGTACCGTTGTACCGCTCTGTACCGCTGCTGTGCCGGTAACTACTACAGCCAGCGAGCGACGTGTACAATAGTTTTATTATACGATACTTAATTGATTTTGTTGTTTACTCAACCCACTTCTTATTGAATCGGGCATGTTCATATTACGTAACGTGCGGAACTATAAAACGAATTCGACGGAATCCTCTTTATATATTCGATCACGTTCCAAAACTGGGCGTACACGTAGGCATATAAAATACGGTCTATTAATATGAAGAGCTGTAAAGCAATAAAAATATCACAGTATTGTGAGGATGCCACGGCGTTGTGAATTTTACGGCGCATGCACTCTATTTCAGTTATAGCATTTCAGTCAGAAATATTTTATTACACTTCCTATTTTGCTGAACGACGCTCACGATTGCACGTGTTATGAATTTCAAATTATGTACCTACTAGGTACCATGAAGTTTCATGTCGCACAATATTTTATATTGCTTTATAGTTAGATGCAGGCCGCCATGAATGTCAATTTGGAACAATGAAGCGTTTTATTGGTGCCATATGAATAAGCAGCTCGCATCGCGCGCATCCCCGGGTTGAGTAATTTCTTATGCGCCGAAGCGTGCGATGGAGCGGCAAACGCGTGTTTAATTCAAGGGCAGGTGTTAGGTGTCGGCTCTGGTAAGGTGTTCAATTTATTCGCCCCGTTACATCTGTAATCTCACACGATGCCAGGCGTGTGATTGGTAAAAGTACGTACATTCCATATCATATATATTTAGCTTTGCGAAGGGGTGTGTATTAGTTATGTTGATTCGCACGCTCCAGGAGTCGGGACGCGGACAATAGCCACGAGATTGTCGTTTGTATTGGCCGCGACGTACGACCGGAGGATTCTCATGAAAATACACGCACTGGGTAGATTTAGTGCGAAATACCAGCAATAAATAACTGACCCGGAAGGGACAAAGGTACAAGAGTATATCGTCCAAATGAATTGAAAAGGCTTCACCTCATACATAAAACAAGGGCTCCTTCCCGTTACAACTTAGATATCACCTCGACTGGTGTGAATCACGGCGGCGCATTTACATAGGCACACAATACACCCGCTTGTTTGTCAAAACCCAAGGAAAAATATATTACTTGCTATTTTATGAAATGATTCACTATTAAATTATGTACAAATATTCTTGTTGGTACAAACTTTTCTTAGCGGACTCGCTCAAGTTAGTAACGCTTTTTATGGTTACGTTTCGACTTGATCTATCCTTTAGTATTGTATACACAGACAGTGAATCCCAGGTAGTTGGAAATAGGAACAATGTAAGTATTTACTGAGCGAGTTAGTATCCGTCCTGCGTACTCGCTTGCGTTAGCGATGGCTTTATTGTTTCTGCTACTTTGTGATCAATTGATTCCGGTCAGGCAGGCACGTCGCGACATCTTGATATTTCTACTTTGTTCCTGTACGTTACTCACACGGTGATATTTGTTACGGACGTGACAACCCTGACTTATTCCCATGTGTAGTGTGGTTCCGGAATATTGAGTTTGAGTAATAATTCCGAATTTCTGATAGTCGCAGTTACTGTTATAATGATTACGAGATCCAAGAAACACTTATGTTTTCGGGAAAACTCACTGTGCGGTAAAGTCAAAAAACAAAAGGGAGAAAACGCGTAGCGGCTACGCTATCTGCCACAACAGCGTAAGCGGCGTAGTTTTGACTTTGTCACGTCAACTTACATCTTTTACGGCGAAGTAATAGCGCATAATTTTCATCACTTTTTGTTTTTGCAACGCACCAAACACTTCAGTAAAACAAACAAACAAATAATCCTAACAATGATTTTCCTCGCCTTTCATTAAATAAACGGTAGCTCATGTTGTAAAGCAATTAATGAAATGGGTTGTATCTAAACTATTGTGATGTAGGTAAGTAAAGTTGAAGGGTGAGCAGCAATGCTTTTAGCGTGTGTTGTTATGCAGCGAGCGCGGCGGCGGCGACGGGGCGCGAGCGGGGCGGTGGCGGGACGGTAGCGGGACGGGGCAGAGCGCGGCGCCCACATAAATTCCGATTTATCGCTAACCTGCCGAACTTTCTGGACGTCTCACTCTGTACTCACCTCCCCACGGAAACCTTATTTTATTTAACTTCTTTATACTCCGTCCCGTAGTTTCAGTTTACTCCGATAAACATAATTAAATGGCCATTTTCTGATTTATTTTTCTTTTGACATGTTTATGGTTTGTTATTTGACTTGGAATCTTTAAGTTTGTTTTGTTTTAAATAGTTACTCTCAATAACAGTCTTTTATGAGAAAAGCTTGTGAAGTTAGAACAAAGAAAGAAATTATTTCACGTTACAAGTTTCATTTTCAAATAGAAAATGTAACCTTTTGACTTTGTACAATAGCAAGTAAATATTATTACAGTTAGCTAAGCATTGCATTTCTTTCATGATTTTTAAATAATAAACTCCGTAAGTCAGAACCGATTGTCTCGTAAGAAATAAGATACAGAAAACACAACAAAGAAAGGGAGAAAGAATTTATTTCACGTCCGAATAACAAAACACAAAGGTGTAGTTTATTTGCATTCGCACAGCGCTAAGTCATTTCCAGCGAACGAAAGAAAGAGGCGAGAAAATAATAGCTAGGGGAGGGGAGGATGAAAAAAAGGCAAATTTAATATCGCCAGCCGATAAATGTAGCAGTCGCTTAACTATAATAACGCAGGTAGGATACGGCGCCAACTTTCTTCGCAAACAAACCAATAAACGTCGCCGCGGAGACAATTTTAGGGGAAGCAGGCAATTATTTATCTTTCATATTGATATATGCGCGTGCGATGTGTGTGTAACGATAATCCGCTCACCTGGATGTTATTGCTCAAGTTACATTATTGGAATGAATCGCGTTCCATGATCGTTGTTATCAATTGGCGGAGAACGCATGATCGTTGTAACAATATGGCGGCGGGATGCATGTTCGGGCGTCGTCGGCGTTTCATTTTCCTTGACTGTTTGATTTACGATGTTATTGTGGGTTTATAGTCGACGTCGGTTTTTGATGTGAAGTCGATGTGTCGTGCAGGTGAAAATAAATAGTGACTGAAAATATATGATTCTGAACAGATTAAATGTTTTGTTATTATTAAAAGTTGTTTTGACTGCTATGTAGGCGTTATGCGTTAATAAAGAATCACTCATGGATTTAAATTTTCAAAATGTCACAGAAACATGTAAAACACCACTGCTTAAAAGCTAAATTATGAAATTATTTTATTGAAACTCAACAGTCATTTAGATTTTTTCTACTCTTTTGATACTTACAAACTTAAGTACCTAGTTAATAATTAAACGCAACCTTGACAAAATCAATTATAACAACAGTGTTTCCGAATAGTCTAGACAATTTATAGTGAAAAGACTTCCTTTTATTCCCAGTAAAAAGCCAGCCGACATTTTAAAATCATTCAAATAAGTATTGAAAGGTACTGAACCGCTCTTTGTAGAGATTTTTAAAGCCCCGCCATTGTATTGGCATTTATGAAATATAAACCGAGCTGAAATAAGGATACAGTGACAGTTTAGAGCTTCCTTATCGCTTCCTACCGCGAACAGCATAAACATAAAAACCGGGGAGTGGAAGACATTCTGAAAATACTTCAGAAGTGCTGCATTTTTTTTCAAACTTTGCTTTTCGAATCAACAAAATTTCTTTTTTTTTAAATATGCCTTCTCTTCTCCCTATATAGGTCTTCACTAAAGGTACCCAAGAAATAAATTGCTTTTAAGGAGTTACTTACACAAGGAGTTCACCTCATTTCTTCCGAGCACAACTTTTCAAGTAAGGAATTGTATGGTGGGTGAAGATTTGTGCCACTAATGCATGAGCCAAGTGTTATTCGCCTTTTACAGTTTTCCATAAGTAATGAATTTTCAGTCAAGGTGAATTTTATTTGTGAAGATCTTTGGGATGTGATCGTCGTTTGATACATGCATTTGTTTATTAAACGAAGCTCAAAAGGAACCTTTCTTTAAACGCCAAGAAATGTGGTGTTTCGTTTTCCCTGTATTGTGGTATAGTGCAGCGCTCTCACGCATCACAGCTACGGAATCTACGCCCACTCGCCGGCTTCTGAACACGTCAATTTATGAGCAAGGAGTTTTACTTCGCAATATTATGAACAAGTGAGCGTGCCGCGGAGGTTGCCTCAAAGATGCAATACTGCTGGAATGTACACACATAGATACCCACGTGGGAGGAGGAGTGCTGCTCACTTAGGCAAATTGTTTTCCAGACTGTGTAAGATGAGATGAAGTGTCCTCACAAAATATGCACAAATTGGTTGGCAATTTTGCTGAAGTTTAATATGGAATGGTATTTCAATTTGACGTTGCGTCTATGGTGGAACTCATAGACGAACGTTAGTTTGTATCTAGAGCAAGAATATACCTTTGCTAAGTGAATACGAAGTGTTGTGTTTGTCCAGCGTTAACACTGTAGAAAAAAATACAATGAACTAAAAGCAGGATCTTCTAAAAGGTCAAACGGAAACACCTTTTTCCACTATCGTAACATCCGCGTAAAAGCGAACTTAACTGAACTATTCCGCCGGTCGCCGGTACGGTCCGTATAACAGATGTAGTAGGTTTTAAGTCACGTACCTGTGTAAAAGGACACTTCTAGAACTAACAAATGTTGTGACTTTATTTTTATGTGTAAACATTAGGTTGGTAGTACCGTAATGCGCCCGCAGAGAGACGGAACAGGACAACACCGCATGCGAGGCAAACTTTCTAATCTTTTAAAGTTATTCCAAGAGAGGCGGAACACACATCCGTCTTGCACACGTAGTACATTAAGTTTTTGCTGAAACTGACACGTTCAGAACTAAGGGCAGGAATCTCGCCGCTACAAAATAGTGGCGTTGGATAGTTTTCCACATAGTTTTTTTAGGTGCGATAGCCTCTTGGTTGCGGTGTGGCTTTGAAAAATGCAACTCGTGGGCTTAGGTGTTCACAGAGGGTTTTTTCGAGAGCGTAGATGTGGTACAACAAACACTTGTATCAAAGGGGTGGAACTTGTTTGAAAACATAGTGAGGAATTTCGGAGCGTGTGCTGTGCACACGTTTATTCAGAAACCTGGTGTCGCTACTTTCGTGGGTTTTTGTTAAACGATATTCTAGGACGCCGGCCACATGCATCTAATTAACTGGGTAGATAGATAATACTGGTTTTGAATGAAATACAATCAATACTCATAGGATCTAGATTTTTTTTTGAATGAAAGAAATATTGAAAAGTTGCAGGAAGCCCTTTATTAACTGCATTTTGAGACTCATGTCATGGAGGCTGTGTGCAACTGTTCCTACCGTCTCAAACTGCTGCGTGTTATGCTCTGTGAGTCACTAGTTTTATCCAAGCTGAACAACGCTGACACTGCGTAGGGGTGTGCAGTAAAATGATTTGGTCGCATGATGTGAACAAATTCGAAACAAAAATATCTACCTACCTTTCGGTTGAAAGAAATTTAATTCCCAAAATAACACACGTAGTTCACTTAAATATGAGAAACTTAATAAAATATCTTGAGAAATAGACATAGTCGTTCGATCTTTCGATTATTTATTGTTGGTTTCCCAAATACAACTTTGACCTATTTTTTAAAATGTTCACTGATGACGAATCTCTTATTTCTTTTGGTAACTCATATATAGCTATTATTATAGCTGCTTATTATATATTTGGTAACTGCTCCGTTGGTCTCGCGGCAAAAAGTGTTGATTGACTTTCTCAGTGATAGCCCGGAGTTTGGAAGTTGGTGGTGTGACCCCCGTGTCTCGGAAAGCACGTTCAGCCGTTGGTCCTGCGCCAGATCTCTCTCCGGTCGTGTCGGGTTGCCGTCCCATCGGAATATGAGAATGATGGAAGAGGGAGTACACCTGTTCTTGCGCAAACACTTGTGCACTATAATATATGTCCCGCGCCGATGGCTAGTCTCGGTTGAGATTGGCCGCCATGGCCGAAATCGGTCAGGAGGATTACATATATAGCTGCGCTTTCTCAAACTGAATATGTGTATAATGTTCTTCTTCCGTACAAAGTCCTAACTGAAGGCAGTTTTATATCTATCCCTATTCCTAGTGTAGTAGTGGTGAGTTTTGTGCTTGACAGTGATTTGTAAGTGTATTATGTTTGTTAAAATGTTCTTAATTAATATGCATACCTTTTGTCAACCTTGCCCCATAGAACTACTGCATTCTATGTTAGTTACAAATTCGCTGCTTCTCGTTGGCGGAATGACTTGCCCTCTCCGTTTCATACCAAAGGAAGGTTGGCACTTTTAGTTTCAAATTCAAGCAACACCTATCCTGGTGGTGGTTTCCTTTGAATACGCATTCAAAGGAAACCACCACATGAACCTGCACGAGTCAGCACGTAGTTCCTATTGATGACTGTTCCTTCATCTCCGCAGTAAGTTAGCAGCACAGATTGTAAGCAGCATTCATAACTCTTTCTCGACCAACACAACCCATCACTACACTTCACAGTCCGTAATTATTCAATAACACCCGCATAACTTCTGTTCAATCTTGTTGAAGTACTTTAATGACGTTTTGGATGCTAAAGTCATCTTTGTTTTTTATTTACATTTTTTTTTTTACCATATTTTTTTTTAAATTTTGACAGTCAATCATCGCTTTCCACTTGCTCCCGTGCGTTCCATCGTTTGTCTATGACATCGACAAATGTCATTTGGACCATCGGGTGTCGGTCCATGGTTTTTTATTTACTGTATAATATACGTAATGTTTGGTTATATTTACACATTATTGTACATCAAGCGGTATGTATGTATAGTACCCAGGGTTGCGGAATTTGTTCGAAAGAGTCACCGAGGCCCTGGAAAGCAAAGCGCTTTAGAAGGAACACGGATGGGTTTTAGTCAGTAAGAGTCTGACACACCCTTCCGCTCCACCCAGAGCGGAAGAAGTCATTTGACGATTTCCCATCGTTAAAAAAAAAAAATGTATAGTACATATTGATGTATTATATTATAGTTGTTATTGTACTAATCAGTGTTCCGTGGATGTGACGTTGCATCACAGGCCCTATCAGAATACCAGCTTTGCGTTATTTACTTTTAAATATCGCAGCATATGCATTGTTATCTTTTTTTTAAATTTATTTTGTTTATTGACCTGTGCGAGTCCCAGATAAACAGTTTTTTTTTCTTCATTCATCGGATTAAAATGTTAACAACATGTTGCTGAGTGTCACAGGCTGTTGTCTCCAGAAATATGTACAGTGGGTTAAAACGTCACAGAAAAAGAAGGTCGCTCATAAATACGTCATAAATTTATTTCTGAAAAGAAAACTGCTGCTGCAAGTTTTTTAATAAAATGAGAAGACTGGTTATTACTATTGCCTTTGGTTTTAACAACGATTACATATACAATTACATTACGATTAAACTTCGTACGGAACCGGAAGTGACGTTGGCGTAACTTTTTATTTGAAGTAGGACCGGATTTCAAATGTACGGCGGTATTCTAGGTATTGATTAATGAGTACGACTTTACTTTGTGTTTACTTCTATTTGTGCGGAGATTATAAAGTTAATGGCTTTTCGTATTTATTTTACGTATTATTGATAGTAGTTGGTTCATTCACTGTCGATGAGGAAATAAATTCATTAAATTAAACTTAAACTGTCTCTTTGCTCCGTTTTAGACAAATATAAATTTAGACGAAATAACTCAATGTTTTAAAGTTAGTAGAGATATATTTCTTTGATAAAATTTCGGGTAAACGAAACAATGAGCGTAGGTACTTACCATTCATAACAATCCAGCGTGCCAGTGTTATGTTTTACTTTCCCGGCTCAATATTGTCTTCATATTAACATCAGTAATTGGCTTGCACAGTCCCACTCGCGGCGCGTGTGGCCTTGCATAAGTTCCAATTTAAAAATATGAAACCTGCTTCAATCATAATAAATATTGAATAAGTATTGATTTTTATACGACACTAGTTCTGCCAGCGGGTTTGCTCACATGGGTACGTACTTCCGGGAAAAAAAATATCCTATGTTCACATTCGAATCGGTTCATAAAAGGTAACAAAGTACAAACAGACAACCCGAGTTGCTGTTTCATTTATATCTAATAATAATTACAAAATGTTCGTAGGTATCCGATCAAAGCTCATATGATTTTGATCAGTACAAATGTATGGACTTCAAAATAGAGTTTGACCTCTGAGTTTGTTTCGGCAGCTATTTCTTCTCAGGGTAGTAACTAATAGTCGGCTAGGAAACATCGGCCTCGTCTAGTTTAAAACGACGTGTAAAAGTGTTATTTATAACCCACTTCCTAATAAATATCATTTTCAACACATTTGCTCAAAAAATGTAATTACGAAGCCTGCATACCTACATTGTTCGGAAGTTAAAAATTACGCACCATACAATGGAACGTGCGGTAAAATTGGGACTCTCATCTAAGTACCGATTTTACCGCACTCCGCGTTGTATAGCGCCGTGCCTATCCTTTACGTTTTTTTTTAATTTCCAAGAAAATATATAAGAATTCCACCAAGGAGTTTCACATTACTAGAATATTTAAGCAGAATGATTGAACTTCCTTGGAAGCGTTTTTGCTCAATACGTTTGTGTCACTTTAATACTAAAGAGAAAATGAGACGAGATATGTAGTTCTAATTTTCACCACGCGCACGTGGCACCATTTGCAAATTCGCGCTATTTTCATAAGACACGTCATAGATTGTTGCGACTTTTCGACTGATATCTAAAACAATAAGTTTGTTTCATTACCTATTGTACCTACTGTTTTTTTTGAACGAAGTTCCTTATCGCGCGTTGTGAAAGGGGGCTAGACGGAAAAAAATCATACGAAAAGTTGTAACGACACTTTTTTGATTGTCTTTTGTTTCTTTTATGTTTGAATTTCGAAGAAGAATTGGTTTGAATTTCGAAATAATGCGCCAAAATATAAGATACAAATATTTTGATAAAAGTAATTGATTAGACACTAATTTTTCCCGCAGCTCAGCTTCTTTTATTCTATCCTAGAAGATTTTATTGGAATATGATGATTTTTCGAAGACAAAAAACAGCCTCTTCATGAATGAGTTTTCTTAATCGGATCTGTATCTACAGTAGAACGGAACAAAGAATTTTACCGTTTATAATAATTATTAGTATTGACTATTTTGAAAAAAGGAGTCTCGTAACTTATATGTCATTGTAAGTAGGTACCCAAAAACTTCTCAGGTACACACAATCCAGAATAGAAAGTTGGTATTAATTTCAAATACTACAAACGAAACATTCGAATCAAAAAAAAACTTTTGCATGATATTTGTTCTATTTTATGAACAAACAGTTTTAAAACTATGAAATGTATCAGTTATTTAGCGTAATAGACTTAATTGGCGATCGTTCGAACGCAACAAATTGAAGCTGAAAACAATACAAATATTTTAAAACATTTATATTTTTTTTAATTTATACTTTTTATACTTTTTTTATTTGATTAAATACTAGCTATTTCATGCGGTTTCACTTCTCTATCAAAAAAAGAACAGGGTGTTTTTTTCAAGGATAACAAGTAGGCTACGAGAATGAGTGCTATGAGTTATGACACAGCGATACTGAAGCTTTCAATCTGCAGAAGATTTGGTAATCCGATGAGTAGTTTAGATATTAAATGATATTTATTTGGAACTTCGTTCCATCCGGGTGTCCCTTGACACCTCTCAAGGTTTTTTATTATTAATTCGTGACTATTGACGAATGTAAAAACTAAACTACTACTTCTACTAAACTTACCACACCGGTACATAAATAACTATTATCATTTAAAGTGTTCATTTTCAACTAGGGCATTGGTGGCAGATGGTACGTAACTACGTACACTGCCCATTCGGCAATAAAAAATCTATTAGTTAATATGAATCCATATATCGTTTTTTTTGGTCTTCCCCTACTCTTATAGCGCTCTAACTTTCCTCTGAACTGAATTTAGACTTCCGTACTGGACTGAAGATCCTAAAATAATTTATGACTAAGATTCTATTTGATAGTATGAAACTATAAACATTGTTATAGCACCGAGCTGAAGTTCCAGAGAATCACGCGAAAACGCACCAACCGCGAGTGTTTCGGAGTCATCGCAAGCCGGTGTAAATAAATAACACTTGAAATGCGAATTCTAGTGGCAAATCCTCTTTCGTGACAGTAATCTTCCTCACTCCGTAGCCCAACAACTGACAGGTTTTATCCTTGATTCTTCGCCATTCCCTTGCGATCCCAAGAGCCAAGAATATAAAATTGTATTCAAACAATGTTTCGTGATTTTTATGACGCAATCTTTGGTGATGCTGTTGAAATGTTTCGATATTCTTTCAAATAGTATATCGCAGTTGATTGACTGTCTGATATATTTTGTACTATTTTATTCTTTCATGATACGTTTTTATTAGTAAATATAGTACTTCATCATCATCCACAGCCCGACTTCGCCCACTGCTGTGGATAAACCTCTCTTTTATTGTGGCAATCCCCGCGTTCTTGTGCTATCCTCATGCAGGTTCTACCCGCGATGGCAACAATGTCGTCTGCCCATCTCGCCGCCGCGCCGTGCCAACTAGATAACTACAAACAATTAGTAGTTGGTCTGTAGATTGCCACAAATCCGCAATATTCTTGAAGTACCCTTCTTAGCTTCATACCATTGCTTTAATTGTTTTTTTTTTCTTTTTATTTTCAGAGTAGATCCCATGATAATCATTATCTTCCTAGCCTTTTCCCAACTACATTGCGGTCAGCTTCCCGGTTAAATACCAGTATTTTAAATGGAGCGGCTGCTACCAGACCTTCTCAACCCATTAACTAGGTAACACGTTACTTCTTGGCAAGACTGGAGTCAGATTTACTGGCTTCTGAAAATCCGTAACGACTGCCAAATATCTACAAATGACAGCCGGGACCAACGGCTTAACGTGCTTTCCGAGGCACGGAGGAAACTCGGTATGTTAAGATGTTCACCCATCCACAGATCAACCTTGGCAAGCGTTGTTTAACTTTGAAGATCGGCTAGTGCGGCTGTTATTCTTTGGCCACGAGCTGCTCCCCATGATAATAGTTATTTATATTCGTAAGTACTTCCACCCGATGAGAGATTCCCAGTAAATTAAAAGTCACCCGTAAATCTGTAGCAAGTGAAAATATGAAAATGTTGTTGTAAAGTACATACGTTACTTTGTTGGGTTTTGCTTTAAAATTAATAGCAACTATGTTGTTTCAATGCAAAAACTAGGAAATGGAATATAACGGTGAGCTGAGTTCCGGGAACTTGAACTTTGAAGTCGTTACTACATACTACTTTATCTGGCCATTATGAATTAGCTGGATGTTCGTAGCAAAATACGAAGCTATTATATCTCAATATTGTTTTGTTAAAAGGTTAAAAAAAAAAAGTTATCTTTATTATCTATTTATGTACAACTACCTATTACTATAAAACATTAAAAAAAAAATTACTAACTAAAAATTGTCTAAAATATGGCGTCGAAAAAATCCTCCGCATCGCTGGCCACTGGTAATGTACCTAAAAGGCTGGCAGCATTGCCACGTTGTATGGCAATGCTGATCCTTTGTCCAAGGTAAAAGCCAGCCCTTGGGTTACGCGAAATGTCAACTAAGCGTCTTGACAGATCTTTAAACAAGTTATGAATACTCGGACTCCACGACCCGGGAGTTAAAAATAAAATGTTTGTAAAATGTTCGTTTTTCCCTCAGTTTTGCTCCAGTGGCCTATTCCAGGAGCTGTGAATTTTCCACCATAAAAAGTGGCTTAACACTGCGCCTTGGAAAGAACATGTCGTTCCATAGGCACAGGACGGTACTCACAAAATATATGAGGCGCTTAATGAGTTCGAAAATCCAAAATTAATCGACCCTTCCGTTCAATTATGTACAAAAACAAACTGCGGAACCTTTAAATTTACTGTCAAAGGAAAAATAGAATGTGAACTGCCCTCGAAATGGCTCTAATCTTCGTTCATTTGTATGCGGGGCGACTTCGAAATAGTCAGCTAATTAAAAAGAGTAGCCTTTGTGATGCAGATACGTCGCCAACGCAATCAAAGCGCCGCTCATTTCACCGAACCCTTCAAATAAATATCTGATCCTATAAGCCTTCAAGTGTCTTAGTTTCTTTTTGGTAGCCATTTTAATTAAGGGCCGAGTCTCAAATGAAGACTTACAAATCAAAGGCGAATTTCTTCCATTTTGAAAGTTTCCATCAGCGATTATATTTTGAGGCTGTACTATGAATAGCGTCGGAATTGGAATCCCAGGAATTGGTTATCAGTTCCGCTCTCGACATTCTCAGTCTTTGTGACTGCATCGTGTATGATTGCAAGTATTGCAACTGTGTCCTTGGTAAATTGAATGCACGATGCAATATCTTATTGTATTGTGTCTTTACGGTTGTAACAGAATGAATGCAAAAGCTGAAAAGGGGTCATTATACTCATGATTATGAACAACGTTTACTATCGGAGCAATTGTGATGGCCAATAGTCAAATAAATAACTGTTTAAACCACAATATTGGCTCTTAGTTAAGTTAACTACAGATAAAAAAATCACCCTAGTATGATAAATATTTAAAGCAACAGTAGAGTCACTTTATTTTTATACATATTCTTTTAACTGTAATGTTGACGTTCAAAAGTGCCTTATAATGGCCTAATTGAAATAAACAATTTGACTTTGACTTAACTACGGAAAAAAGCGCCCTTGTCAGATAAATATTTAAAAAATATTTTGTTGTTAATAAATAACAGTTTTACTACTTTACTTTCATCGCTTTAAGTTTGTAAGAAGTTATAGGTACCTACATTCATTTACTACCAACTGGCCTCATCTAATTTAAAATTACCCAAAAGGATTGATGTGTAAAACTGTTATGTTTAATCAACTTACAAAATAAATATCATTTATTATTTGTCATTTAACCCTTGCATCTATATTCAAGTTATTTCCTTCACTCGATTCAATCACATAGATAGGCATAGCTTATTATTTATCGACATTAATCGAAGGTTTTTTCAGTTGTCATGGCGACTGAGTGAGAAAGGAGTGGAGGATGTTTCCTTCAAACTTGGAATAGGGCCGTCGTTTTTGAAGATCTCTGAATTGTAGTAAAGCAAAAAAAAAAGGAATAATTAATTGTAACCAAATTACTGAGGGCCAATTCTTTTTGTTTTAATTACGACTGACAGACATGCAAATGCGAACGTTTCTTAAAAAACCGGACAAGTGCGAGTGAGACTCGGGCACGCGTTTGATTTTTCAGAGTATATATTAGCTACGGAACTATTAAAGCAAAATATAGCAGGTAAGATTGAAGGAAAAAGTTAACTTTGTTGTGAAAATGTTCTCATACATTAACGTACGTCAACTCTTCAACCGAAAATATAGGTAATCCCAAAAATGATTTTTTATATGATAAAACTTCAAATTCCTAATTTTCAGAGTTTTTCCTGCACAAGTGTACCTACTGTAAGATCTATCTTCTTGCCAAAACTCATGACTAATGTCAATGGGAAGTACCCTATAGGTTTTGATTCCTTTGCGAGCGTTAAAATATGCGCCATAAACGGAGCATAAACTATCTTATCTTTAGATTGCGTTGGCTTAAATGTTTGTTTTTGTTACTGCTCCAAGGGGCACCAGGCCTATGTTCACAGGGTTCGGTTCTGGGGCCACCGTGTCCTCCAGGCGATCCTTACAGTGCTGAACAGGGTGGAGCATACGGTGGAGGTCTGCCCTGCTTGGGCAGAGCACAGCCGTGTCTTCGTCGAGGCGATCGGCGGCGGCGACGTCTCGCGTCCGGCTCTGGTTAAATCCATGGTCCGGAGCGAGGAGGTTTGAGAAGCTTTCACCTTCTTCTGCGAAGCAGTAATGCTAGCGAAGGAGGAGGCGGGTCGCGCGAGGGAGAGACAAGGCCTTCGTCCCAACTGCCGCTACAGAAGAAGACGCCCCGGGCATCGGGAGTTGCAGAGCTATCCCCGGCCACCGTAGACGCGGGCCTGCGGACGGCGAGCGTTGGGTGGCTCGCTGTCCGATTATAGCTAGGCCCGGGTCGATGGCGTGTTGTGTTCCACGCGCGCCTCATAGAGATGTCAGCATAGAAGACGGGGCCCGTTAGGACGGAACGCAAAGGGCTTTAGAAGGAACACGGATGGTTTTTAGTCAGTAAGAGTTTAACACGCCCTTCCGCTCCACCCATAGCGAAAGAAGTCATTTCACATCCCAAAAAAAAGGGGTAGGTGGCCAGAGTATTTGATATTACTTTCAGCTTGATTGATCTACGCGTTCCTGAGAAAAAGGGTTTTGACAGACGGACAAAAAAGTGATCCTATAAGGGTTCCGTTTTTGCCGACTGAGGTTACCCTTATTAGTAAAATTGGCAATCAGGTACTGACAACTATTTGAATATTGCCCTAGGTTTGTTTAATCGCCTAGTACGGTCAGTTTGATCTTCGACAAAGAGTTCTCTATCCACTTTTCAGTCCATTAATTGTTTCAGTTTTAAGGAATTTTCGACTTGAGCGGTGTTATTTGCTAAGCGACGATTTTCATCTGTTGAGGTTTGACGGGCTTTTGTTTTTTCAGTCAGATAAAAAAAAAAAAAAACAAAATGCGATTTTGACAGCATTATCATTGTCAAATATTTTTAATGAACTTTATTTAACAAATTATTCGTCACAATACTACTCTCTACAAACCAAGTGTTATTTTAATTTGGGCTTTTTAATTCAATCGCGTGTCAGAGGCATTCATAATTATAATTTATTGCAATATAATGGTAGGTCTCGAAACATAAATAAATCATTAAAACAGTTACCGTCCATGTTAACAAAACCTTGGAAATTCATAAAAATTGAAAAGAACTGATTTATTGCGTAATTTACAGCTATTCGTTTAAATGTTGTTTGTGTTTCGTTAATTTTGATTTGAGTGTTTTTTAAGCATCAATTTTAATTATTTAAGTTAGAAGTAAATCTATCTTCTATATAATAAAAATGAATCGCTAAATGTGTTGCTAAGCGCAAAACTCGAGAACGGCTGGACCAATTTCGCTAATTCTTTTTTTGTTATGTTTGTTATTGTCAGGAGAAGGTTCTTATGAAAGATTTTTTTTTTCAAACTTTAACATCCGGGTGAAGCCGGGGCGGTCCACTAGTAGGTAATAAATATGAATAAAAAAGCATGATTTTTTTCAGAAAATTATCATTTGCTCTCCTTTACCTCTGAATATTACTTTCTTTTATACATAAAACTATTGTGTGTACGTACATAAATACATTTTAATAAATAAATATATATTTACGAGTATTTGCGCCGTTAATATTTACTTTTCAATGTCAATAGGTACCGGTCTATGCCAATATTCTAATACCACTGACATCTGAACTCTGTGAGTTCAAATAATTAGAAAACTAGTACCTATGCAAGTCTAGAAATGTAGGCAATAAAGGCTACTGTTTAAAATATGTTCCTAAACGTGCGCAGTCGCAAACAAACAAGTTGTTCCGATGACAGTTTCATGAGATGGCTTTCGCAGCCGCCGGTCAGCTGAACCCTATCGCCAGGTTACCATTAAAAAATGTGTGCCAAAACTTGCGCAGTCGCAAATAGAGCAAGTTGTTCCAATGACAGTTTCATGAGATGACTCCCGAAGCCGCCAGTCGTTTGCAAGCGCTCGCCTCTCAAACTTACCGCCACAGACTACGTATCTTGTGCTGTTATTGCATTCTGCGATGCCTACACGTCAGTTAGCTTCTCGGAATGGAGTTTGAGTAACTAGTTCTAAAACATTCCGATGTCTATTACGTACTGAAGATTTTTTCCGAGTTTACGTAGAAATATTAAGCTACAAAAAAGATGACTTATGGGATTGACATGCACAACCGAAATGTCATGGACTTAACCCAGAGTCAGTTGCTAACACGAGGTTAAAAAACAAGTAAGTACCTATTTCATTCATAATGGGTCCGTTGCTAATACTTATTTGTTACTAACACTGATTTAATAAGATAAATCTGGTTGGTGCAAGCGGTCCTAAATATGTTTGACATTGCAACAATTTGCTGTCGCTGAAACAATGTCACTTTGTCAAGGGCCTCTTGATTGCCTATGGTGAAATCTATGTTCGAAATTTAAAAAAATGTCTCTTTTTTTCAACCTGTATCAAAATTTAAAATTCTAATGCGTTCCAAAGAGTGTGTCCTCTTCATCCAAAAACAAGTGACTCGCATGATATTAATGATGCATTTAAAAAAACAAAGATTCCTAACTGAGATGGAACCCGAATGTTCTTTGAGAAGATTTTTCTATGTCTTTCTCCTCATTTTTTTAGTAAATGACCAGAAAGATTTTCTACACCTAATCACCACGCCTGTTACATGCATTGAAGAAACAATACGCCAAAGTTTTAGTAACTAACTAGATAAAATTGTTCCGTACATTGCCAGTAAAGCCAGTGCGGCTTGGTCAAACAGAGAACGTTGTACTTTTCCGACCATTTCAGAGCACAGAGGGCGTGATGGTCGACGGCGCAACGCCCTCTGGCGGCTAATGAATAACATGCAAATGACGTTGTCTAATGAAAACCACACTCGCCTCTTTGCTGACTAAACTTTTCATATAAGCAGTTGGCGGACACTGGCACGCGACTTGTGATACGGTGGAAGACATACTTACTCGATATTTTTTTTGGTCTGGTCTTTGAGGGGAACGGAAAAATTAAATGTAATTGTGTTTATTTACTTGTACTTCAAGCTAGATCGTCGTCACTATCATCATTTCAGTCAGGACCTTAGCTTGTTCCAAGCGTCATCACATCGACTGGTCCCCCATCACCAATCCGTACTGGATCTTTATTCCCGGATCAAGATCTCGGTTACAAGACTGAAGTCGATTTATGATCCACACATATTCGGGCTGAGCCAGGGACGTGATCCGACACGTCCGTGTCACAGCCAGGGCACGGACGTGTGTGAATGAGTTCATTAAAATACATATTTTCATATTAAGCACCGATTTTTTTTTAGCTCCTGATGGACCATCCGTTTATGGCCAAGGCCATGATATATTTGGATTAACTTTAAGTCCTTCATAGGTATTAGCAGAAAATTAGTTCATGTAGAAAAACCGGCCAAGCGCGAATCGGACTCTCACACGAAGGATTCCGTACTATAAACCGGAAAAAAAAACGTTTCTTGTATGGGAGCCCCCTTAATTTTTTATTTAATTTATTTATTGTTATTTGTTCTTATAGCGGCAATAGAAATACACACTCTGTGACAATTTCAACTGTCTACCTATGACGTTCTTGAGATACAACCCGCTGACAGACAGACAAACGGATGGACGGACGGACGGATGGGCGGTTGGACAGCGGAGGCTTAGTTAATATGAAAACTAAATTGATTTGAATCAATGAACTCAATATAATATGGAAGTAAACATAATAGCTAACCGTACATCAATATTATATTGTATCTCGATAATACTGAAACACAAACCGTATTAAGTTTCGTGAAAATGATGGTAGGTACTAAAATTGCAGATTGAAACGTTCCAGGAATAACGATACAATTAAAACAAAATAATGCAAGGAAAATTATACAAATTGTACATTAGGCTGCGTTTCCACCTGAGATGTGCGGTGATGCGTAGCGATGGATGTGTTTGTAAAGAACCAATAGAATCGCTGGCGCTGAGCGAGGCTAGGTAAATAATAATAATAATTAATTCTTAACAAACACATCCCTCGCTACAAATCCTCGCACATCTCTGGTGGAAACGCAGCCTTATTGCAAGTATTTCTTTGAGTGTAATGGACTAAGCTCCCTGAGTCTCCAGACCCTATTGGTTTTCTCAGTAAAAAAATGTGTTAGATAGAGTAATGTTAGTCTGTACTTTTAACATACGCATACCGGCTACCTTGGACAGACAGCCAAGTGAGTTAGTGTACAATTATTATTTTATAAAATTATAGATTTATTAAAATACACAAATCTTCGGGAATACACCCAATTTCAAACAATTTTATCGACAACGTATCCTACTCATGCACATCACTACCATGCTCCGTTAACATACGTATACGGTCAAGTGTTGGCTCGGACGCACAGGATGCTTGCTAACAATCAAGACGCACAGCAAGTGGGTTTGCGTGTAATCGGCTCAGGAGCGGGACATACGGCATTAGCATATCCATTGCGATATGTAAGCGAGCGTCGGCCAACACTGGCCGGGATCCTGCTCAATTGAATACTGTATTCATTATTGATTCTAGTTTCCACAGCTGTTTGTGGCAAGTGTTGGATGTAGTCGGATCTAAGTGGAATGCGGAAAATGTTTGTGACTCCTGCTTAGCTAAAAGTCCTTCGGCGATCTTTCTAGGGATGGAAGTACTCAATTACTTATGTAGGTATATCAACAAGTTTTACTTTGGGAAAAACACACAAATGGCAAAAAAAAATCTGCTGTTCATTCATTTTAGCAAGTTATGCGAACTGTAATGTATCGAACAGTTGTTTTTTTCGTATTGTGAAGTTATACCCACGGTATTTCAAAGAGTAGCAACATAGGAGACGGGGCCCGGTGGGGCCAGAGCCTGCCAGGGTTGCGGAATTTGTTCGAAAGAGTCACCGCGGCCCTGGAACGCAAAGGGCTTTAGAAGGAAATGGGTTTTAGTCATTAAGAGTCTGACACGCCCTCCCGCTCCACCCAGAGCGGAAGAAGTCATTTGATGATTTCCTATCTTTAAAAAAAAACCCAGGGTATAAATTGATTTGTTTATTAATTTTCTTAATGTCATGTATATATTTGATCACTTTCACCTCCAGAAAGACTGTCAATAAACTCTATGAAACTTTTGGCAATAAATGGAGTATGTGGAGCACAATTGTTTGATAAAACAAAGTTAAGTTGGTTAAAAATATGCAAGACGTGCAGATTAGATAATTAAAATGAGGTCTCTCTTGTTTTAATTATCTAATCTGCACATCTATCATATTTTTGGGTGTAAAGTGTAGTTTCTACACTACTAACTATTCTGTAAACATCGCGTAGAAGTACTAGCTTGAACGGCTCAGGTTTACCTTTCAAAATACCAGCAGCAAATACCAATCTGATCAAGGGTTGACAAAAAAGGTAACACCCACCTCTATACCTATGTAACCAATTTATATACTGAAAATATATTGGATTCGCCACTCCGTACATACATAGCTACAGTAGATTTACGTGACAGAACTACCTCTGTTTTATATCGAAGATAAAGTCCTTTAGATCCGATTGAAGGCGAGACGTCGAGACCCCGATTCAATTGTTGTTTGGAACTTCACAATATGGGAAATTGACAATATGCTCTCTTCGAAGGGACCTGTTGCGATCCAACTTTATCAAACGCTTTTATTCATCTCCAAGTAACTATGTTTGCTGGGGAACTTTATTACGCTTTGAAATCAAATATCTTTTAAGTTGTCTATACCTGCTAGTACCTAAAGTTTATTCTTACTGAAACATAATTCTCAGCGTGTTGTGAGATTTTCAGCTCGAGCTTAAGCTAAGCCGAGTTAAGTAGTTGGGCCTATGCGTTGAAACTTGCATTGCTGTTGTCTGCATGACGCACGAAGGCAGTGTCAGGGTAAAATAAAAACAAGAGTAGGTAATAAACACATCATGATGTTATAAATTTTAAATTTAAGTTAATTAATTAAAGGTTTTTACAAGGCATCACAGTATTTCCGTTGTTAATTAAATTGCCCACAACATTAGCCACAAGTGCCGATGATTTTAAAACAAAGGCGTGTTCTACATTAACTTGCTTCAACGTTACGTGTGGTCCGAACTTCTTTAAATCCTGTATATGATGCATCGGTACCCATGCGTCTTCCGCGCTGTATAATACATTAGTCATATGCTTTACTCTCTTAATAGCAGCGGTATTTAGCTCGTGTATTCTGTCCATAACTTCGTAAGCTAACAACATTGATTTTTCCTGCAGCATCGGATTAAGATATATTATCACCCGCTCCACATAATTCGAAGGCAACGAATTTAAATATAAATACACCTTAATTGCAAATAATCTAATTGTCGGTACTAACTGAATAATAAACAAGAATAAAAGTATAATTCTATGGAGATATCTCACGAAATTGTTTACGAGTTTCCCATTTTTGGTTGCTGAGAAGTTCTGTAGCGTCGGAAATAATAAGTTTACCGAAGAGATTCTTTCAGTTAGGTAGTCGTTCTTGTGCAGGAGTTCCATCAGCATCCAAGCTCCGATTGAATGCCCAATCACATGTAGTTTGGCCCTCTTATCAAAGTAATTATTAAGGAGATCCAGTTTGTGTTCTATTTGACCTTCGGTGTTGTATAAAGTCCATATTCGTGGATATTTTTCATTTTCATTTTCGATCTCGTCATGGCCAGCGTGACCTGAAAAATATGTCAAGATTCTGAGAGGTCAGGTGTGAGGTCGTTACACTATGTGCACTAGGGCCATTGTCACTTGGGACCGGTATTATCATACTGGTTCTATAGGACAGGCACTATAGGATAGGCACTAGTGGACAGGCACTGTGGGAGCGGTACTATGTGATTGTGAAGTCTAGAGATGGTTGGATATGTTAAACGATAATAAGTAAATATCAGAACAATGGTCTTCTACAGGTTAATAAAATATAGACATTATATTATACTTGTTATTTTACACTCCGCTCAACCTAATAACGATTCGAATTTCGATCACTCAGCAACATAACTTGAGACAGCGCTTTCCAGTTATACAAGTGGCCATCATACGGCCGAAACTTATTGAGTTTCCAAACTAAAAGAGGTTACAAATAAGGTCGGAATCAAAATCGCTTACCGACTACACAGACAGGCAGCTGAGTACAACGATGCAATTGGTCCGCAAACTCCCTGTAGAACTCAGGTATTCCCGGGCTCCCAGTTATTACAACAATCACTTCGGAACTGCACTTGAATGGATCGCCGAACGTTATCAAACGAGTTTCTACTTTATTTAGACGCTTGGTTACGTACATTTTCCTTTGTATTTTTGAGGAAGTGCAACAAAACTCGCGGGCCGTGTTTGCTGTGTCAGGTCGCGACAGTCAACTGATCAAAATGAAATTATTATTGAAATCTGTATCTGTAGTGTATACGTATAGTCACTAGACCGATGCCGTGCGCGAAAAGCAAGCGGGCGAAGACGTAGAGCGATTTACGTATTTGTTTTTTCCAGTATTTACTATTAATTTATTTCTAGCCAGTGGGGCAGACCCACTGCAGGAAAAAGGCTTCCTTTCTTCCTTCCATTCCTCCCGTATTTAATCATCAATCCAAATGTTTTTGGACACCGCACCAGCTTCAAAATTAAGAGTAAAGAGGCATTTTCTGGGCTCGCTCTTCCACTCAAAACAACATCTATTGCATTTTATCAGACGAGATTGAGGACAAGAGCTTATCATGAATTAGAAAATAAATAAACTTATTTGTTAGAAACACATATTAGCAAAAATAAATTTGTTGATTTACATTATTATTTCATTTTTGTACAATCGTGTTTTAAGTTTTATGTTTTAAATTATCTGCTGCACAAACCTAATTACTCCTACCAAGGTGAATAAGACAGGTTACGTAGGTCTACTGAGCAATTAGACTGGTTGTCATACTATAAAGGGCTAGTGGCTGGTATTTAGGGTTCCACAGTTAGCCCTTTATTTGCGAGTACAGTACCTTTTTGTGGGTGAGGTACCCTGCCTACAGAACCCTATTATCTAGATAGAAAACTAAGATTATGCCGTTTGAATGTCGCAGACCTGGGTAATAGGTAACTATCTATAGTCTCATAGCATAAGTACGGATTTCTTAGGACATGAGCTCAACTTGCAATTGGACTAAGTTTTCAAAAAAAATCAAGGATTAAGTATCTCAAACCAAATATTATTGCTGGCATTCATGAATTCCATTAAGGTACAGAACCCGTAGTAAGAGCTAATGAATTCATAATTATACTCCATACTTTAGTGATGTGGCAATCCCATCTGAATGAACGTAATGAACGAATGAGGTGAAGTAAATAAGAAATAACCACAGCTTAAACACAGACTATACTGTATATTATTAACCTAAAGACGAAATTGCGGCCCTAAACAAAAATGAAATATATTACGAGCGAATACGGTCCGTTTATCATACAGTGAAGTCCTCACTGTGAATGTGAAGCAGACCTTATTGCCGTACAAATATGGTTTGTTTTACTATGTTGTTTTTTGTTAAGGTGAGTGACACCATCGCGTATGGTAATAGAGGGTTGTGTGATTTGCGCTCATGAGATTCAATTTCACGCACGTGTATGATTGACGGGGACATTATGCAGGTGTTCAGCCCTCCACATAATTTACTATTTTATCATTTCTCGGGATGTCGTTTGTTTCGCCAAGAGAATTATATTTAATGCGAAGAAAAATTTTTAGGCAAGGAAAAATGCCAAGAGTGTGAAGCTTATCAGCGCTTGCAAATTGCTGGAGCCAACTAAGGAAACAGGGGCTCGTTGTGACTTTATCACGTCCGACATTATTTAGCTAAATCGAGGAGTTTTCACCCGCGGGACGTTGTCGAGTTTTCCGCGAGTTTTCCTCGTACGGTTTGAGATAGGGATGTCATCGACATACGTACTGACTGAATTTGTATAATATAGGTGTTGGAAGTGTTTTTTCCAATTAGTTAGTTAGTTGATCATGAAACGCAAGACTAGTCCTTTTTCTTTAAATTAAAAATTCAGGGTCAAATAAATTAGCTAGCGAAACTGTGAAGAGATATCCTTCTGCAGAGTTTCGCTAGCTAATTATCCTCTGCAGTGTTCCAATTTGAATGACAATACAATAAAATGTTCCTTTTAAATACAGATTATACAACGTGTAACAGAATAAACGCAATACCTCTTAAGGGGTCATTGTGCTCATCATTATGAACAACTTTCACTATGAGACGAAATTTGAAATCGCGATAAAAAAGTCAGCTGTTCAGTACATTTTAAGTAACGTAAAGTTTTTTAGTAACACAGCGTACCGGCGTGATGTTATGTTATGAGCTGCTGGTGTAATCAATAAACAAACATGCAATTTCAGCAATCCCGGGAGATTGGCAATCATCTATTGAAGAGTTCCGTTGCCTACCTTCTAAGCCTTCATCAGATCTTCACCAAATTAAAATGGACCCAGTTTGGAAAAATACTCTTCCAAACAAAAAAAGAATCATACAAATCGGTTGACAATTGGAGAAAATATCGCTGATCAAACATATGTCCTGGGATCCCAGCATCAGATCATAACTTATACCTTCCATCATCAGCTCAGCAGGATGATATGTTGATTATTAGACACAATTATCTGAATTGCGTTAGAAAGTATATGAAAAACATTGTATGTGCCTTTAAAATTTGAGGGTTGCTCTCGATTTCCCTGGGATCCTATCATCAGATTCTGACTTGGTGCCAATGGGACCACCTCAGGAGTATAAGCTTACGAATAAAAAAAATATAATCAAAATACATTCATAATTGACGGATTGATCGCATAACAAAAAAAATAAATAAAAAAACATACAGTCGAATTGATAACCTCCTTCTTTTGGAAGTCGGTGGAAAATAAAACATCTACGTACGTAAACAACGCCATTAATATTCAACATCGTAGCCTATTTATCACGCACGATAGTTAGCGTAGCTTACTGCGAATTAAAACTTAATGCTAAGCATATTTATGTAAAGAGTGAACAATACTAACGCTATCGTATTATTTTAGACTAGCTTTTGTTCGCGACTTCGTACCCGCATACCCCTTTTTTTCCCGTTCCCGTAAGAATTTCCCGTTTCCGTGTAGTCTTAATATACGTAATATAGATAACTCGATTTACAATTAAAAACGCATTCAGTGTGACAAGTCCTTAAAGGTTTCTTTACTATGGGACCAAACCTGAAATCACGAAAAATTGTAAATCGAGTTATCTATATTTTATACACGAATATGTGCCTACTTAAAAAAATCGTTTGTTCCACGCATCAGCTAGTGCAAAGATAAATGTAAACTGGACAGCTGTTATTTTTTCATATTTCATAGTAACCTGATCCTATAGAAAATTGTTCATATTCATGAGTGTTTTTATCCACCGAAAGGTTGACAAAGCATTACAAGACACCCTGTTTATTAAAAATATTACTCATCACGGGCAATCTGGTAACTACTTCATCATGAAAATTAGCACTAAAGGTCATAACATACTTTACTTAAGGATTGTCACCGTATCAACTCGAGCCGGGCAGTATTCTTTGTATAAAACTCTACTGCAATGCACACTAATCGGAATCGTAACGTTATCGCCTCGCCTCGGTGCAATACGGCGATAAAGACGATACGGTTACGATCCTTTCTGATTTGATATGTCTGCTACGACCTTAAATCATCATTTATCATAGTACACAATAGTTGTTACCTAGAAGTTGTAATAACAAACAATAGGTAAATTCCGCAAATTATTTGTTATGAAACAACTTGACGTTTTGTTTAATTTGCATGAATGATTGGGGTCGTTGATTATGCAATGCTACCTCATATTGTGCTAATAAGCTGTTGATTTATATTTATTGAATTTGGAATATGTTTATTTTATTTATGATGCCATTACTTTTTGATGACAAAACAGAAATATAATATAAACTTCCGTGTGTGAATTCCATGTTGTAAAGTACTAAGTTAATTTAGTTTAAAAACACATAGTTTTCTGTTTTTAAAATAATTTTGTACCTAGTATCACCCCCCATTTATTAATAATAATAAATAATAATATTGTTTTATATTTTTGTTTTTGTATTTCTTTTCAATATTTAAAAATGTAAAAAATAAGTTTTAGAAAATGAATTAACGTAATCATAATATATTAGCTAATAAATGACCCAAATAAAGTATAGAAGAGAAGTAGGTTGCTTGATGTGTCAAGAACCTTCTTAAAAGACAAATCACGCCACACCACACGGCACCAAACAGTCTGCGTAGCCTTTTCCCAGAGTCGCCTTCCAGTCTAACCGGACGCAGATGCATATCTGTTTTTGAGATGGAGCAAGACTGCCAATCTGAGCTCCACAACGCAGTTACTGAGAAACATGATTCCCCTAGTAGTGAGACTGGTTGGGGCCCGCTACGGCCATGCCTGGCAGGGTTGCGGAATTTGTTCGAAAGAGTCACCGCGGCCCTGGAACGTAAAGGGCATTTGGAGGAACACGGATGGATTTTAGTCAGTAAGAGTCTGACACTCTCTTCCACGCCGTCCAGAGGAATCATTTGATGATTTTCAATCCTTAAAAGAAATTGTGAGACTGGTTGACAGACTGTTAGTATTGACACTACCGGTAACACTGTCAACTATTTACAAATGACAGCCAGCACCAACATTAACGTGCTTTCCGAGGCACGGAGGGGACTCGTTTAGTAGTGATTGGTTATCCATCCCCGGAACTGATTCCTCCAAACGCCCTTTGCGTTCCAGGGCCGCGGTGACTCTTTCGAACAAATTCCGCAACCCTGGCAGGCACTGGCCCTAGCGGGCCCCGACCAATCTCACTACTAGGGGAATCGTGTTTCTCAGATAATGTTTACCTATTAAAATACTCCTCAATACACATGCCCTAAAACCATTTATTACAACATCATTACATAGGTACTATATGTTTGCAATAATTGTCTTAAAAGTCATCCATTTCTCAGCCATTATAAAACGATTAAACCTAAAGTATCGTACACTGTAGTGCCAAAAAACGGAGCCCAGGAACACGGATACGGTGACTAAGTTCCATCTATGTGTAACGGCTACAAACGTACATAAACGTCATTCGTGTAACAGATGTACGTATAAATTGGGCTTTGGGTAGAATTATCGTTATTGCTACCATATTGCATAGTCCTTTACTGGATAAACTTGTAAGCGTGTTCTGTAACGAATCGTGAATAGCCAGCAATTGTCGGCGCGACTATCTCGCAACAAAACTGTATGAGAAAATAATGTTTGAATGAAGTGCTATTGTTATGGCAGACTCTCACAAAGAAATTCCCGACAAAGTGCTTCGGGTGAACGTTTGTTGTAGCGGAATTACTTTTTGTTTGAACTCCATTCATCAGCTCGCCATGGTCCCTGCAAGGAGTAATTTTTTGAAACGGTTAAGCGTTTCCTTCTATTTAAACGGTTATACAAGGTGACTTTTAAATTCAATGTCAATGTTTCAGGGGGTAGAAGTACTCATCAATTTATGTAGGAACTTAAAATACATCGATGTGAAAAAAGAAAATTCGCTCGGATCTCCCTCAGTAAGATTTCCAAATTTATTCATCAAATTACTGTTAAACAGGTTGACTCTTAACTCTTATGGTCCATAATCTTACGTAAGCCAATGCGGTAAAAGATATGGCTGTGGTAATTGAGAATTTCTCACCACTTATTTTTTAACGGCAAAGTAAATAAAATCTTCATGTACCGCTGTCAGTTACGCGGAAAATGTCAAGCGTCTCATACGCCAACTTTATTTTATCGCACACAAGTTCAGGGCGTTACTTTAATTGTGGCCGACATTCGTCGACTTAATGCGCGTTAATATGAGTGGGAAAGTTATCTTAATTAAACAAAGCTGCGTCGGGGACGTTTGTTTGTCGCACAGCTTGTAAACACAAGCCACTCGGCAATACTCGGCAAATCGACTGCGTTACGACAAGGATATCACGAGATACTCGTACGCTACCCTTATACGAGCATATTACCCCCATCAGACCGTGTCCTCTAATCATAATCTCAGAATCCATTTCTCTGAGCGCATTCCATTTTTAACATTTAACAAAACCCCAGCGTTTCGGGCCAGTTTTTCTCTAAGAATTTGCGGAGGGTCCCAGCTGAATATCCGCATTTTTTCTAAACAATGGGGGCTGTCCCCCGTACTGCGTTGGATTATGTGAAAATTTCACGAAGAATTTCCGTGAGATTCTCTTGAATGGTTGAATGTGAGTGAAATTCTCCCGAGTTCAATACATTCGAATATCCTTTTGAGATTGGAGTGACAAAGCGTATTGTTACAGGCGAGAGGTTTCGATCTCGTGGCGTTTTGTCGCGACGACTCTCTAGTTATTGTCTTCATCTGCGCTGGCTGCATTAAGTGATAAGCTTTTGTGTTAAATAAGTGTGACACGTGAGACGTGACCTTTTATGTAACGACTCATTTTGTATGCATGGAAATAAATAGCTTCAAGCTTTCACAACAGCTAATTTAAGGTCGCGCGAAAATATTTTGTCACATTGCGCTCTCGCGTAAATTGGAGTTGATGTAAATGCATAATGCATAAAAATTAAAAATAAAAGAGTAGTTAATAACTACACATTTTTATCATTTGAATAGTCTAGTTATTTTGGTTGCTTATTTATTACTACCAATGAAACCGCGACTAATGAATGTTAATTGGTACAAGTAATTTATTCATCAAAAAATTCTAGGGCCTTCGTTTAGTTCTGTATGTACTTCAGTAGCTCACAGAAACAAGAATAGAAACAAGTTCTGAATAATAAGGCTTAGGAACATGGTAATTGTTACCTATATTCGTTGTATTGTTTATTGAAGTGGTGTCATGATTGGTGCTGTTCTTGGAGTTCTAAGAATAGGCATTCGTACAATATATTCATAGGTGCTACAGTCAAGAAAGGTGTGTCTATGATAGGAATAGGATAATTGTTTTCATTTATTGAATCAGTAGCAGTTCTTAGACGTCAGTATTTTGACAAAACACCTTGTACAGTCAACAAAGCTATTTGGATGCAGGTAGCTGACTTACAACTACTTTTAAACAATGTTGTGAGTGTGCTGAGTAGACAATTATTGTACACTACACTTGTACCATACTCGTAAGTAAGCTTAAAAAGTTATAATGCACAGATTAGAAATAAATATTGGCAGTGCAGTGGAAAAAAGAAATATTTTTGCCTGTATACCAAATAGCTTTGTTGACTGGACAAAGACATGGATATCATATTCAAATAGGTACCTAACACTTGAATAACGATTTAGAGGAATTTGCGAGAAGTACGAAGGAAAGTCATACCGGTAAGAGTGGAGGTTTAGGATGGAGACCTTTTCCCAGGAGTGGGACAAAATGTATACGTAAAAAGGGACTTTGACCTCTGAGTTTGTTTCGCGTTTCTTCTCTGGGTAGTCAGCTAGGAAACACCGGCATGGCGGACATTGACGTGTAAAAGAGATATGCTAACTCATTTACAATATAAATATAATTTATCAAGTTTTTATATATGTGAAAATAAATATAATCCAAATACAGGTCAGTGTAAAACAAACACCTGATAGAATTGGACGTAAAGAAGGTACTAAAAACTTACATCTTAGATATTGCTAAGACTTTCTTAAAGTACTTCTTTCCAAAATTATGGAGCATTATCCAAAAACATCGTAGAGCCCCAAAATGCATATACATGTCACTATTGTAACTCAAAGCGGGCAGTAAAGCATAAACATTGTAGCTAGGCGCCGGTGAAAATTGTTTAATGGCTCACTAGCGATTGTCGTAAAACTATATTTTGTCGGCGAGGAGGGTTGAGGACGATGGAGGACGGCGGACACCGGCCCTCGTTAAAACTCTGACCGTTCACTAAATCTTACGGGTTTACGATTCTACAAAAATTGGGGCACCTCTAGCGGTGCTTCGAGTTTCTTCCCTTGTAACTGTTCAGTGTTCACCCCTATGTTGTTATACAGCCCGGATTATAGTTACCTTAATAGGGTGGGGAGTTGGTATCGGCTTTTATGAGCTTCCAAATAATTGGGAAAACTTGGTTACTGGTTACGCCCTAATAGTATCTACGGGTGTTTGCATAATAAACCTTGAGTAACTCTAGGTACGCACAATCACAATGGAGCTCAATAGAACCTTATGGGTTCTATGGAACTCCATTAATAATTAGGAATGTCAATGGAATATATACTGATCCGATATTGTGTCAATACGTTTGACTGTAGCTACAAGAGCCTTGTTCTATTCTTGTTCTATTGAAACATTAATAATGCTTCAATGCTGAATACATTACGGCGCGACAAAACGTCGTTTACTGCGGGAAAGCTGTTCGAATGAAATGAAACGCTAACTAATGAATGCTGAACTGAATGTCGGATATATTAATATGTGGAGCGTATTTAGTATTCAGGGGAAGCGTGCACCTGTCGGCAATCAGCCTCCACTCACATTATTTTGCCATTACTCTAGACAATACCGCATGATTTAAGGTAAATACGTGGAGCTCTCTGATTACGTCTGCGTCATAAACTCCGCCATACTTGTTTGAGCGATGAAGTCACAGAGTAGCATCTGACATTACTGAAACTTCTTAAGCAACGTGTATCATGCCGTCAAGCGAAACTGGCAACAAAATGTACATCGCTCGTAATAATACAATTACACGTTGGAATAATACGCGAGTAGCGAGTGCGCTAACAACGTGGCTTATATCACGAGAGATAAGCGACGTTGCGAGTGATGTCGAGATACGTCTCTCCGGCGGAGCCTTGCTTCCCAACCAAGCGTCCTTCATGAGCGGAAAATGCGAAAACGTGCTACGCTATGCGAAAATGTGATTATATTACTTGGTGCAGTACACGTAGCCGTAATTATGCGACGCGAAACGTTTATATACTTTTCTGTGATGTCGTGTATACAGAGAAAACTGCATCGTGTATGATCTCAATATACCTACCTAATTTCACATCGCTTCTTATCGCGTGGCGTCGTCTTAGTCGCTCCGCTAGGACAAAGGATACTCTGCATAATTATTATTGTCTCGGCCAGGGGCCGAGTTATACTTCACGTCCGTATAATCGTTCCACTAATCTTTGCTAAGTAATTATAAAGTTTTAGAGCGGACATTCCACTTACAGTTTATCTGAAATTCAAGAGGCTCGACAATACACGATCATCCCACATTCTTCGAAAACAATATTAGAAATGATTCGCTTGAATTAATAATGGGTTCGGAACCCTTCTTGTAAGTACTTGAGTACTTGTAGATGATTACGAAAAGCTTCGTACAATTAGTGGGTAAAGCCGGGTACGGGGACGTAAAGCTGTCATTCTCCTTTGTCAGGTAAGTTATTAGGTACGTAATAAAATAATGGCTTGTTGGGATTAATGTTTAATCTATGTTTATGACGAACATAAGCGACATAGTTGTCGGATGTCGAGTTGCGATATTGCGATGATTGGAGCGGAGAGTTATTTAATTCTGTTACAGTGTTGTGATTTGTAGCTTTTTCATTGTCTGCTGTTTTTTTTTGGTACAGAAGTTTTATTGTTGCTCCTTGTTTTATAGCTCGAAATAATGCACTGGTTGAGTGCCCAGTCAGAATTTGTGGGTATTCTCTGTTGTGAAGCTGAAATCTTATTTAAATGTGCTGTTATTGTTTTATAGAAAGGCTTATTTTAGACTCTAGACTCTAAAATTGTATGCACTGCGTAAAATGAGTAATTTATACTTTCCTGAATTCGATTCTCTAGAATCGAATTCTGCGTAAATCTAGTAGTAGCTTCGAAACTTAGAAGTTTCGAAGCTACTACGATAATCTCACAAAACAAGATTTTATTGCTACAGATATTGACAGTCTGCAAAATATAGTTGAACAACGAAATTGAATTAAAAGAATTCCTTCTTTTTATGGAAACTGTCGTTAGTCCCCGGTATCTCGTCCAAGTTCTAAAGTTTTACGCTGGATCGTGAATTCAGACTTCCGAGTTAGACAATGTCTTCACCGTATTTCAGGGATATTTATCTGACAAGTTTTATTATTTTCCAAACACATAAAGCGGTGCTCCATGAATAGGAACTGTTGACGTCATTCCGTGTGTAATGGTTAATCAAACACCCTTGGTACATATTTTATCTGGATCTTCGACGTGTTGTTAGTCCCGCGGTGAGTCAGCGTGAATGTTAATGCATTTTGGTTCGTATATCACATTTCGTCAAATGTAATCGAAGCCTCGATGACGGAACCATCCATCACGAGGGTGTTTTCTCATCGTTTCTTCTAAATGGAATATCTTTCAATGCAAATTTACATTCAAGTTATTAGGGACGAATCGGTTCGACTAATCGATTATACTCGGCGACATCGGATGGTAACTTTATGTTATCGCGGTAAGCCGACGTCGACCGGCTCTCTTAGAATTATTCATGTCAAAAACATTCGTTTTAAATGGGAACTGATTTATCGAGAGGCAGTTGGCGCAGATTGTGCGTTGGAGTGGCTCTTAGTTCTTTTGCGGCGCCATTTCTTTTTCAGCGTTAGGTATAAAGGAGCGCTTCCGTTATACTGCGCGAGTCGTGCATGTCGGCAATAATCCGGCTCAGTTTGATGAGCCCTGTTTACGAGCGACGACAGCGTATCGCTTAAGCGACAAATAAATCGCTGACGATGCTAAGTTTATAGGAGTTAATATATTTTTATGAGCGACGGAACGCGGGCGTTGTATGAAATGTTTGAATTTGATTATGAATTTTTATGATTATATTGATTTTAAGTTTTGTGTTATATTTCCGGGATAGGCCGTGTTATGTTACGAGGGATATTTGCGTATATTTTCGCAGTAACCTAAACTTTTATGCCCGCATGAAGTTGGCGCTGCGTGAAAAGCGCCAGTATTGTTCAATTTAGGATAAGCTTTCAATTGAGAATACACATAGAGTTTGATTGGCTGTGAATACGCTCAGGTACCTACGTAGTTAATTGGTAACTTATGACGTAATCAAACAATTAATCCGTCCATCTAAGATAGCATGGAATGATTACACTATCTTAATTAGGTAACATAGAACATGGCAGGTACACTAAGTCGCTGCTTGTCTTGTGTCAAAGTGATATCCCAACATGTACTTATCCTATCTGCAGGTATGTACTTAGGTAGAGTATAGTGACCGATTTTTCAAAAGTCAGCTATGTTTTACCTGAGCAATCAAAATGGCGGAGCTTTTGTCATTTTTTTTCTTAGATTTAAATTGTTTGTCTATTGAAAAATCAGTTCTTAAGAAATGTATGGCATGCGATAGAATAAAGTAGACCGTAGGCCGAAAGCCACGTCTAATAATGACGTAAAAGTATTTTTTAATAGGATTATTTCTTATTATAGCGCGAATAAGCCTATATTTGCTTCGATCCCTATAGTAGCCAAACGGTAATCAAATTAGTAACGTACTACTACTAGATTTTACATTGGAGATTTTCCATAGTTGAAGCGTAAAAATCAAAAGTATTAGGCTCTGTAACATACAATTTGAATACTAAAAACTGAACGTTGTTTACACAAAAGCGTAGGACATAGAACCCTACAACCTGAACTCTGTAGCAACTAATAGTGTAACGTTGTCACTGTATCACAAACGCACCAAAATGGGTCACAAGTCACGGTGCCGCCGCCATAATATCATCACAAAATAAAATACGTAGGTACTACAGAATGTCCACTCTATCATATTGTCACAAGAGAAAACGCACGCACACATAGACACGTTTTTCGTAGGTACAAATTTCCTGACTAGCATTAGTTTTAAGAAGACCGGTTTCTGAACTCAGTATTTGGACTAAATGCACTCACTTCAGACTCTTTTCATCTTCTATGCCTACTACACCAGCTATATCCTTTGACTTAAGAACGTGTCAAACCCTATTTTAATGTCAAAGCTTGACAGGTTTTTACACTAAATTAGATTTTGTGAATTACTAAATGCAATACAACTTCAAACTCTTAATTCAGAAATTGGAGGCGACAAGACAACGTGACTTTTATTCTCTAGAGGCCCCACCTCGGCTTCATAGGGGTGTAATTTATAAACACAAAACCTTTGTCGTTTATCGTTCTTTCTGTTAATGAAAACCGTTTCAAAATCCATTGCGTAGTTTAGAAGTAGTAAGTGCAGACACAGACAGAGGCAGCCGGCGACTTTGTTTTAAATCATGTTTAAATACTATTTAGAGAGGAGGATAGATGTAATACCTACAAGAAAATGGTATCTCAAAGAACGAGGATAGAAATAATGCATCCTTTCGTTTGTTTGTTTTAAACCCACTTACGCGGCCATGTATGCGTGTGCCAGTTCTCGCTCGTTGTTTAGAGCTGACCTTCTGCACCAGTCTGTTCGTTATAATATGATACAAGGTTATATTTATGTGCGCAGACAAGGACATGTGGTGGAAGGCGATCTCGCCGGGGGAGCTCATTATAAAGCGCTAAGCCGGATCATTGCAGCACCCACTTAACACAAACGAGGGATAATAACTGCACTGCGAGTCTTGGCAAATGTGCTTTGATGCAGGTGAAATGTGAGTGTTTGTGACGCCATTGTTTAGTAACTTAGAAATTGTTTAAGTGATATAAATGAGTGCCTGCGTAAGAGTGATTTCTTGTCAATTGTTTGGCTGCGTTTCCACATATTACCTGAACTTTATGTCTTATATCTGCGTATAATGTGGTCATCTTTTAATCATATACCGCAATGTATTAAAACTTGCATGCGGGTTACTTGCAGGTGGATACGCGGCTTTACAATTAATTGCGTATCGCATTACGCATGATTAGCGAGGTAGGTATAAATATCGCTTCAGCCGAAAGACGTACATTGCTGGATATAGGCCTCCCTTAAGTGTCGCTACATGGGCCACTGACCGATGCAGCGGATTCCCGAGTTCTTCACCAGGTCATTTCTTTTCTTTTCTTCACAAGGTGTACCACCTTGTGTTGGAAGACCTTCCAACGATGTGTCTTCCGTTTCGCGGTCGCAACTGCATGTATGGTTTGGTAAAGTACAACTACCGAAAATTCATTCAAGACGCGCCAGTTAATTGAACCCTCCCAGAAAATATAGTTAATGGGAACGGAAGACGGGGCATAATCCCGAAACAATTAAGCCAAACACATGGCACTGTGAATGTCAACCCATATGCCGACTGCCGACTGCCGACTGCCGAGGGTGGCTGACAAAACGCGCCTGACGCGCTGACACATGCAAAATTACATTACGGAGCTGCAAAATGTCAACCCTGAGTTAAAATTGTTCTATGCCCCACATTAAAAGGAATAACTCGATTACTTTGGGTAAACGGCGAGGGTAATCTAAGGGGGATATTAAAAACAAGTTCCTCTTAGAAGCTTAGGCGACCAGAAAGTTCATTGTTCAGTGGATTTTAATAGCAAAGTGGCTTTCTGCCAGCTATAACGATTGTCCAAAATGAATGGGATTCATTTGAATCCCATTCATTCGCATTCGCATTTGCGCCACCGAAATACCACGTAATCGATCTCAGACATTTTAGTTAGAATTAAACAGGATGAAATAAAAAAAAAATCGAAACGGCTGGTTGACACTTCCCGTGACCCAAGAGCTGGCTTTTACTTTGGCCAGAGGCTAAGCATTGCCATTCAACGCGGCAATGCCACCATCAGTCTCTTGGGCATATTACCAGCTGACAGCATTAAGGACAAATTTATTGATGCTGTATTCAAGTTTGAATGATTAGTTTGATTTGATTAAGTTTGAATGAATCTTTAGTTTATATGTTAATATTACTTATTTTTGTTAATTTGTAATACGCAAAAATATGTAATAAGGCGTAGACATAGCTTAAAGTATTATAAAGTATTAAACAATCAATGACTGCATGTCAAAACAAGCTGATAGAATTCCACTTTGTCTCGGTAAGGAATCATAATCAGAAATCATTAATATTTGCAAATAATGTAGGTAACAAAACATAGTTTTGATGGTGTAAAGGGAAAAACAATTGGATCCAGTACATTCTATATAATAATAAATACAACATATAATAATCATAAGTGTTGCAAATCTATATTAATCAATAATTGTCAGGTAATCAGTTTTAAATGTCTTATTCTTAAAAGTCAAATTCACCGGAAAAACAATAATCATACATTAAGCTACATAAAATAAGAAATATAACAAATTTAATAAAATAAAATATTATTGTGCAATGTCATAGGGTGCTATCATTTAAAAATTCAAGGGACACTGCTATTCGTCCTGTATATCTCCGTCTCCCTCTTACAGCGTAATCATGACGACTTCGGCAAATTTTAATAGAGCTGAACTGTTCTACAATGTGAATATGGTTGCATGAATATATTACTTCCCAAATAAAAGCAGGTGTGTACAGGTACGTGAGTTTTTAGAATGCTGCAAGGAATGATCTTATTGTTGCCATAGATTATCACACCACCCTTATGACTCCTATTATAATTGGTTGCAGTATTCAAAGCAATACCAAGCTTCAAGAAAATCGTTTTGTCCTTTTCGCACATAGAGCTCCAAAATTTTGAGTTTACTTCATAATGATGAATGATGTATAGGTTCGTGGTTTTATTTGCACGTTCTTCTCCTTTACACTTTTCTTTTTTTATAAGGGTGATAAACCATCAAATGAGTTTTTTCGCTCCTGGTGGAGCGGAGGGGCGTGTCAGACTCTTACTGAGTAAAACCTATCCGCGTTCCTCCTAAAGCCCTTTACGTTCCAGGGCCGCGGTGGCTCTTTCGAACAAATTCCGCAACCCTGGCAGGCTCTGACCCTAACGAGCCCCGTCATATGCTGACATCTCTTTGAAGCGCGGGTGGAACACACCGCGCCATCGACCCGGGGTACGATGGCCGAGAATCGCCCTACGACTCCCGACCCGATGCCCGGGGCGCCTTCTTCTGTAGCGGCGGCTGGGGCGTGAGGTTTGTTTCTCCTTTACCCTTCCTTCCTCCAGCCGACAGTTCAAAAGTGCCTGTAAATGGTTTATTTAAAATAACTACATTAATTTCTTTGATTAATATTTCTATTAAATTCTATCGTTTTATTTATTTCTAGATTTCTAGGAAGGACAGTGTCCGGTACATTTTATTCAGAAACCTTTTAGTAGTAGCTTGGGGCTGTAATCAGTGTCCGATAAATGACTGCAAGCCATACCCTTTTACTTGGAACCTATTACCGATGAAGACTAACTGGGTCAGGTAAACAATACATTACCTTCATATCAGCAATTAATATCGTTCGAACTACTGAACTTTGACCTTTTATTATTAGGTACACACATAATACCACGCCTGTATTCTCCAAAGAGGTAGGTAGAGGTGTCCATATCTACATAGGTTCACTGCTACATCCACAATCTGCCGCTTATGTTTCCCTTCTACCACAACTTCCTATAGCCTAATGTCATTTCGTCATGCCGGGGCTTGAGAGTCCGAGCTACTACTAAAAATTCCAGATACAAAAATCTAATACCACTTTGCAGTAGCACTTGCAACCACTAAACCAACGTGATCGAGGCAGTATTGTATTTTTTAGCATTGACTGTGATTTATACAAGAGGTAATCACCATTTTTTGCTAAAATCTATATTATATCCGTACTAATACTAATCTATACTACAATAATTATAAAGCTGAAGAGTTTTTTTTGTTTATTTATTTGAACGCGCTAATCTCAAGAACCACTGGT
The DNA here is from genome assembly GCA_002192655.3 of Mamestra configurata. Taxonomy (NCBI): domain Eukaryota; kingdom Metazoa; phylum Arthropoda; class Insecta; order Lepidoptera; family Noctuidae; genus Mamestra; species Mamestra configurata. Next base: position 489,971 of record NDFZ01005416.1, read on the forward strand.
TCGAATTGAAAAAATATTTAGTGTTAGCCCATTTATCGAGAAAGGCTATTAGCATATAGGCTATAAACATCACGCTACGACCAATAGGAGCGGAGCATTAATGAATAATGTGACGCAGACGAAGTTGCGCGGGTCAGCTAGTGTTAACAATAAATCTAGCCCTTAGAAAACAAGTTCCCATTTGAATTTAAAATAATAAAAAAAAACTGCTCACGAATACCACGGTTATATTCGAACGTGACTTCGCGTCATAAGTCACCAAGTAGAACGCAAGCCTATGATTTTATACTACAATATTAATTTAGCAAATTAAAAAAAAAGCTGTCGTGTTAAATAATTAAAATTGTTACAAGGCTTTATATTATTTTTTATTAGCTTAGGTAAACATTTCTAAAGGGTTTTTGTACGAAGATTAAACGCCCACTAAGGTATTATACTTAACCACATACACCACGTGGGTTTTATTCAAACCAATCCACCAAGCTGGAGCAGACTACTAGTCTAACGGGATTATTTATTTATTAAAACTTTATGCACTAGTAAAACCACTGTACAAAGGCGGACTTTATGTTTTAAGCATTTTTTACCAATCGACCTTAGGGTGGTGCAGAGACAACATGGCAAGTGCAACTTAAAGAAAACGACAGAGAGAAGAAAAAAAAGTACATTTATAAATATATAGATACATACAAACACAAAACAAAGTTATAAAAGTGCGGTGTGAGGGACATCGTAGAAGACAATTATTGGTACAGCAAAGATTTTTACTCTACTGCGTGTTTTTACTGAGTATCAGTTTTATATAAAGCAGCTGCATATTTAGCCTTTACAACCCAGTAACTGGGTAAAACCGAATAAACACGTTATCCTTTGGCAAGACCGTTAGTCTTTCAGGCTTCTATAAGATATACAAATGACCGCTGGACTCAAAGGCTTAACATGGTTTCCGATGCAAGGTGGGGTCATGGTACGAGTATCTAATGGATGGTCACCTTTGCCCCAGGCCGACCTAGGTAACGTTGCTTTACCTTGTAAATCGACCCGAGTATAGGCTTAATTGGGGACATTATATTTCTGTAATAATCGACTTCTGTACCTGTTTATTTACATATTATTATTATTCCTTCATTTCAGGCAACTGTAGCCCATACAAAATATAATACACTTATACAAATAAAACTTATACATATAAACTCACGAAATGACGGTGTCGTATTACGCTGCGCGGTGTCGCGTAACCTGCCACGAAAACGTCGGTAGATAGCACCCCTCGGCCAAAACTCTTCTTTTAAAACGAAACCCGCGACATAAACGACTTGAAGTTGGTGTTGTGACGCGGCTCCAACTTCTCGACCCTCAAGGTTCAGGTGCTCTCACCTTCATGTACTCCACGATCTCCTCAACCTTCGTGGGGTGATGCAGTCGGTCGTATAGTGGGACGTAGCAACATATTTGGTCCTGTCAGCACAGTACCGCATTAATTGCGACTTCTTCTTCTTCTTTTGAACTTTGGTGAAGCCATCCTCTTCACACTCTTGCTTCGCTGGACAGCGCTGTATCGGATTCCTCGGAAGGGTTTTACAGCGACAGTTCTGCTTTCCCCCTTTCTGCTGCTTAGGTTGTGACGCAGCTGGTTTGTTTGCATATAAATTCGATAGTGCTACTGGTTCGATGGTTGAAGAAGAACTTTGTTTAAATGTTCAGATAACTTTGTCGAATCAATCACTATTGAAAATTGATCTGAGGACTTCAGAAACTGGGCATTAGTAACTTCGCTCTTTGTCGCCGTTGCCGTAAACTAGAGTCCTGCTCCCGAGGTTTGCCTTTGTATAATAATATCTTAAAGTTTGAGGGACTGACAGAAGATGAAGTTAAGTAAGTGAATGTAGGGAAGTCAAATTCATTCGAGTTGTAGCAACAGCAAATAGTTACAAACATCCGCCCGCGGCTTGCCTTGAGCGAGAAACTACTTCATAATTTAATACTATAAATGCGAAAGTAACTCTGTCTGTCCGTATATACATATGTCACCGGAAAATGGCAAACTCCGTAAGATTATAAAATAACTTGAGAAATTGTAAACTCTCGATAAATTGTCAACTGGACATTTGGAATACATTTTTACGCATCACAATTTGATAGTCTGTAATATCTCCGTGCCGGTCCGACAAATTGTGGACTGTCATAAAAAGTCTGTTTTGGTATGATAGTTAAATTGGAAACTTTGTTGATGTGAGCTCACATCTGAACATACCAATGAGAGCCTTGTTTCCAGGTTTACTATCACACGAAAACGGATAAATTGTAGACTTGTGCTCTGATTGGTCGCCATTTTATGTCGTCCGTTCAGTGGTCAATAATGAAAAAAAAAAGTTTGTTACTTACAAGTGAACGAAGCTGCTTCCAGAGGCTAGTATTTATAAGTAAGCGATATTTAAAAGATACACATTACTGTAAAAGACATAACCTTAGGAAACTCCAAACAGCTGATATGAAGAGCACCGTTCATACTTACTTATTTTCTTTTGCACCAAGATGTACGAGAAAGTAGTTTAGCATAAAAATGTAGCTAACTGCGCTACACACCTTTGCTTGTACTTGCTAGTTTCAAACTTACTCTCCGACTGCTTAGACTGAACTTACGAGTACAAAATGTGCGGAAAACATATTTTGCTCAAGAGGATGTTTAGTTTGTATTTTGACTTTGGCGTATTACTATTCAGAAACTCGGTTCAACATATTGTTGGCAGATTTTGTTTTCGTAGACTAGCTATTTTTTACTCGGGAACTCAGTTCCTTTCAATTTGCCATAATACTCATAGATTCGTAAAAAATATCTTTATTCTTTGGCGTCGATATATATGAGAGTTTGTTGCGTTTTTACGAATTCAATTAAATCACCGAAACTGTTTCGGTGATTTTTAAGGGACCCGGGAGACGGTCACAGGCAAAAGCTAGTTAACTACATATATTCATTATTATAAAAGTATTTATCTGGTCAGGTCTTATACGATCATTTTAACGTTGATGTCCAAGCATCGAAAACGTTCTGAATAAAAAAAATACTTTGGCACTTGCCCGGATTTGGCTTGCTACCTACATTTAAGTATGAGCAAGTAAACTTAGATAGATAAGTATACACTGACCGTAGTATAAGTTCCGGTATTAAGATATTACTAAGATATGAGCTCATAGAAAGTTCTCGAGCAATATAAGCTGTGATTCTGGCCCAGATGGCGGGATATAAGGCGATGACCCCCACTTACTTAGTTCATACTTTTATTTGATTGCCCACTTACAGGACATTGGCATGCATTGTGTGAAGTGATATTGCTTTGCTTGTGCTATTTTTCGGAATAATTTTACGAGGTATTAGATGAGGACCTAAATATTTTTACAAGGGTTTATTGAACATGCAGGTTAGTCCGCTTAGGTAAAATCTTGCAAGCTGAATTAGAACCACTTTCTAAAATCGTACTGAGTTGAAATTTTACTTGTTGTTTCGGTTCCAATGACAATTATTTTTTATGAAAACTATGATCTGATTCTCCATCTGGATCTGGCTCCAGATGAAGCAACGCCTCTACGGTACCAACACTACATTATTTTTAGCGCAATAAAATTAAAGCCTTTTTTTGAAAAATGTTTTTACTTCGAATTAAAAAAAAATATTTTTTGGAATGTTGTGTGTTTGGAACGCCAAACACTCCAAAAAATATTTTGAAACTCAAAATGGTCAGAACATATTTTTCTTTCTCTTCCTGCCAGTAGTAACAATGTCTTCTTAATCAGCTGATCACTTGTTTAGATCATGATGAATATTGACATCATTATCAACCTTGCCGAGACAGATTGATGATCCCAAGATTCCTGTTTGTTTTTGTTTTTATGCAGTACTCCTTTATTTTTTTTAAGAATGGAATAGCATCAAATGCGTGTCAGACTCTTACTGACTAAAACCCATCCGTGTTCCTTCTAAAGCCTTTTGCGTTCCAGGGCCGCGGTGACTCTTTCGAACAAATTCCGCAACCCTGGCAGATCCAGAAGTACCTACTGACCCAATTACGAACATTCTGTCACTGGTAGAAAACACAACACGCTGTCGTTGTCTGAGTGAGATTGACTACTTTATATCCCGCAAAATTTCTCGGGCCCTACGGAATATGCCGCAGAACAAAGCTGTGGAAAAAACTATGATCTTAGTTAACGTAAACCTTGAAAAAATTCCCTGCCTTCTAAACAAAGAGTCATCCGATACATTAAGTTTTTGCTAACTTTCGCGTGAAAATAGCAGACAATATTGTTGAACTACCATCAGAGGTTTGTTAAAATATTGACACTGTAATCTCGTGTGTGAAGAATCATTGTTTCTGTCTAAAGGTCCTAAGAAAGCACTTGTGTGGGAGAGTTATTTTGTTACTTTGTTTTATGAGTTTTGATAATTTTGTATGTGTATGTGTATTTTGCCCTTTAACAGATTTGAATACCCACGCAACTGTTTTTGAACTTTTATTGTAGTCTGGAAGTCCTCTCCTTTTAGGATTTGTTACCCAAAAGGTAACTAGTGGAACCTTATTACTAAGTATCCGCTGTCCGTTCGTCCGTCCGTCCGTCTGTCTGTCCGTCTGTCTGTCAATACGCTGTATCTCAAGAACCGTAATAGGTAGAGAGTTGAAATTTACACAGATTGTGAGTTTGTGTAGCCGCTATATCAACAAATAATAAAATTTAAATGAAATTAAAAATTAAAGGGGGATCTCACACAAATAACGTGTTTTTTTCGGTTTATGGTACGGAACCCTTCGTATGAGAGTCCTACTCGCTCTGGGCCGGTTTTTTCTAACTTTCGCGTGATTATAGCAGGCAATATTGTTGAACTACCCTCAGAGAAGGTCTGTTTGAAACCCAGCCCAGCTACGTCGGGTTGGGCTTCTAGTTTAAACGGATGCAGCCGAGTGCTAGAACTCGTATCATAGATGGAGCAGACGCCTATCTGACCTTTACAACCCGGTATCTGCGTAACACAGTAAACTGGGCTAGACATTCAGGATTTTCTGGCTAGTCTAATCTATAATATATCTTGGGACAACTCACACACGGTCATCCGATCCCAAACTAGGCAGAGCCTGTGCTATGGCAACCAGACAACTGATAAACTTACTTATATATTTCTAAATACATCCATATTATAGACAAATTACACCCAGACACAGAACAAATGATCATGCTCATCACACAAAGATTTGTCCTGGGTGGGAATCGAACCCACGACCTCCGGCTTAGCAGTCAGGGTCTCTAACCACTCGACCAACAGGCCAGTCGAAAAATCAAGAGTGAATAACTTACTCATAGGCAAGCGTGCTCCATCGTCGACCACATCATCGCTTTCCAACAGGTGCCATTGTGGTCAAACGCAAGCCAATCAATAATAAAAATGTATCCTTGAAGTCTTACGTACCTGTGTGATCTGCAAGTACACGCACACAGTACATTATGTTTGTTCCTACCATAAGTGAAACTATCCTTGCTCTCGACAGCCAGGGATTGAAGTAGTTTCGACCCTTCCATATTTAGATCAAGAGGTGCCCTCTTTGACTTCGAACGGAGCTCCTATATAATTTGTATACGTCGCTTGAATTTTTCGCATAGTTCGGATTTTTTGCAGGCATACTCCAGCAAAAAATTCCGAACTATGCGAAAGTATTAGGTAATCTGAGCGATAACGACGATATTGTTTTTGTTGTTGGACGGGGACCACTCGCAGTTCAGCACACTAAGACTGGTTACCGTTTAACCGGACTATCCTGTGGTGGCCTCAAATGAATTTTAGCCAGGGCTAAAAACTACTATTAACTAAATGAACGCTCGCTAGGGCCATCCCCTGTTAGGTACGGACCTCGGCTCAGCGGCATCATTTTGGGAGGGCAGCAAGGGACAAGCTGGGTCATATTATTATTATTTAGGGACGAATTTAAAGCTACTGGCTTAGCGACACGGGCTTTCACAGGGCCGTCGTGATGGGCCTCGGCGGCAAGGCCGGAATTCGGAACGCGGTCCGTGTTTGTTTTTACGAAGTGCTAGTTTCCCTACAGCTTTCCTGAATCAGGGTGATGTGGTCGTCGGGTCTAACGAGGATCTGCTGTGGACGGTGAATACTACTTATCTGAGAGGGTGCGTATAGGGCGACTGATACGATAAGCGGGTTCTGGTGATTTAATGCAATGAGGCGCTTGGAAAGGCGCTTCATGAACTGCCTAATGGTCGGGATCTTGAGATCGACATCGACATTCCTAACAAACCACGGGGCGGCCGTGGCTCGTTAGGAATGAACGAAACGGTTTTGGAGTACTTGCATCCTATGAATCCCAGACTAAGCGTGCGCGAATGTGGCACACGCATAGGTCATAATCGCATGTGTAACAGTTTGCTGAGTGCATTCAGCATAGAGTGAAGTCTACCGAGACCAATTTTTATCGTCACTATAATAGTTTTTTTATCGAAATTCAGTCGTCCCTGTTCGGATTGTGAATCCTATCCTAGTAACTAATAATATTTTATATGTGAAAGTTTGAGGATGGATTGATGATTGTTACTTTATCACGTAAAAACTACTGAACGGATTTAGATGAAATTTGGCATATACCTACGTATAGTACTTACCTGATTGAACACATAGAGTGGTATATGATTTTTATACCGGTAGTACGTTCCCTTGGGTTAATTTCCGACTCTAATGCGGGCGAAACTGCTGGTAGAAACTAGCAAATGTTTGTACTTATCTATTTGTAACAATGACATGATATTGAATGGGTGAATATCTTATTTTCCGCTGAGCGACTGACATCATCGTTAACCTCGTCGCTGAGGACACTTCAGCATTACTTATACATCAGATATGTAACTTCAACAATAAACAATCAAACCAGATTGACGATCGAAGATACATATTCGTGCAATAATTCAATTAGGCTGTTGTGTTTGCAACGTGTCAATAAATACAAAGTAAGCAAGCCCCCGCTCACGTGGACGCAGATATAATGCGGCGCGCAAACAGTTGCCCCACAATTGTCATGTTACATTGTTATTACATACATTCATTTACTCGCACAGAATGCAAAGCGCCAGTCAAATAATACGATTGATTACTAGCTATTTGTTTGTGTGAAACATCCGCAATACGGATTGCGCTGACATATTCAATCATCGATTTCACGTGCAATTTACCAAAAGTTCGGTAATGGAATATTATTTGGATGTAAACGCACCTGTATTGCTTGTTTTGCGGCCCATTGTCGGCTGCACAACAGCTTAACATTTGGACAAGGGTAATTAATTGAAGTTGTGCCCAATAACAAGAACGGTTGCACAATGTTCTGTAATATAAGCACATGCAAATTATGTAATACCCAGGTACGGCTTACGTGGATAATTTAGTTAACAATGACATTATAGTGTTCGATAGATAGTTATTAATAGAAATTAGTGGCTGTGGCGTGTAGTCCCAAAGAGGTTGTTTAGTCGGTAATGATATGTGCCGGAGCTACACGGCAGTAACGCCGTAATTATGTGCGATGTACTGCAATATGTAGCTGTTATGTCAAATTGAATATGACATTACATTAAACACGCTTGTTATGAGGAAGATGGGCATGAACGGATATATGATTGTGTAGTTAATGTTTAAGTAATTAATAGTTTTGTGGCGTCACATATTTTGCATATGTGAACGCACATTAGATGTAGTATTGCATGTTTTAATATTTAAGTCGCACCGTTGTTTAGTGGCAACACAAGAGACCCTTAGCGTACCTCGCTCACTTGTAGCGTACATCGCTGCGAGACACGGACTACGTTAGTCCATGTTGTGTTATTTATAACCTATATAGTAATAGTTAATTATACACAATCAATATTGTTCTTAACTGTTACCGTCTGTCAATATACATTATTAACTACAAGTTGGATTTTCACTTCATCTCCGAATCATCAACCTCATCGTAAGGCGCATCAAGGGGTCAGATAGTCCCCAAAGTTTTTTTGCTAAACAAATATGTACTTGGAAATACTTTTGGACAGGGAAGACACTCGCGTTAAAGTGACGTCAACACACGTTTACTTTTTGGCTAGAATATTGCGACACTTGCTTAGTTGCAGCTCCCTTGGTTAGTTAGCTTCCTCAGTTGTTGTCAAAGTATATCGTCAAAATATAATGAGCCTAACTGTTCCTATGATATTTTCCTTAACGTTCCAACCTGTTTTCCTCCGACTATTACTACTATGAAACTTAACACCGTACCCACGGAGGCTCTCCCGATTACTATCGTCTTAAAGTTAAGAACATTTAACATCACTTGCCTCCATTAACGAACCCGGGTGTACCAACATGGCAACATAACACTCCGGCCCAAAATACGGCACTCAAGGGTACACTGCCAGAGATAATGGCTGACGTCACGATTTTGTTTTACGATACAAATGTATGAAGATATTGTGTTATGCTCTGTTTATTTTATGATGATATGCGTGACATATCTAAAGAGGATTTTTTACAGAGTTTTTATAAAGTTTATATTGCTTATTTTATAACGTTTACCTATAGTCATTTCTATAGTTAAAAGAATCCATCTAAATGATTAAGCACGGGGTTAGCGTAGACAGGCGCGACAGTATGGTGCGATTCGTAAACCATTTTTGATACAGCGTGCCTTACGCGGAGCCTTTGAGTAGAAAAACAAAAGTCAAAAAAAGTCAAAAGTCAAAACGTTTATTTCAATTAGGCCATTAAACGGCACTTTTGAACGTCAGCATTTACAGTTCAGTAAAATAATAATATTACATTAATAAAGTGACTCTACTGTCCATTCGGAAAGGTAGATTCTTATGGAGAAGAACGGACAAGAAACTCCATAGTTACTCTTGTCAAATAATGATTTTCAAAATTTGGTATAGAAAAATTAATGTAATATTATGTGAGGACGATACACCCAGAGTATGCTACTTATAAGAACAAAGTATTACCAGCAGAGGTTAACTTATTCATTTTCTAAAAAAAATTAGGTAAATGGTACTCACATATTTACAGATAATCTTAATAACCATTAATTAAACAGAAAATAAAAACACAAAAAAGAAACAGTATACCTATCTATAAAGTTAATTCATAAATCAACCAGTTTGATTTTGTCTACACCCTTGATTGTCCTATGGAGCAGGACCAGCATGTTTCCAAGCATTCTTATCCTGAATGTAATCTTCTAATTTGTAAAATGCTTGTTTACAAAGTGTACTTTTAACATAAGTTTTAAATTTTCTTTCATTTAGTTCTAATATGTCAGAAGGTATTTTGTTGTAACATTTAACACAATACCCCATGAAAGAAGTGTGGACTTTAGGTAATCTAAAAAATGGTTGATCTAATTTGTCTTTATTTCTAGTATTAAAATTTTGTCTATCACTAATTTTACTAAAAAGATGTCGATTTTTCCGCACATACATAATATTTTCATAAATGAATTGGCAAGGGACTGGCATAATATTAATCTTTTTAAAAAGTTCCCTAAGAGAATCACGGCGACGCAGATTATAAAGGGCTAAACCATTACACTGTTTATTTCGGAAGCAGCTTATTGCGACAAAAACTGCGCTGATAAAAATTAAAAGTCATAACCAAAGTAGTTTATGGATACAAACTACAGAAACTTAGTCTATTTAATACAATTATTCTTAAGTAGTTTCAATTCAAAGACGCAGAGAGAGTCTACCTAGAAGTTTCTGACAGAAAGGTAGACACATAAAGGAATAATAAACACTTTGCCGACGTAAGTGTTACGGACGGCTCCCACCTAAGGACTAACTAGGTCGGAGTGGGGATAATTACAGCTTATTAAGAAGGTCTAACTTGTAATCTGGAGAGCCTGATAAATGCCGATTGGTTGCTAATCAAATTGGGGTTGGAATCTGATTATTTTGCCACTTATTTGTACAAATATCTGACCTCTATAAAGTTTTGTTGGTGTTAGAAAAATCATACGACTAGTGAGTCTGACGCGGCCAGGACATTCTATCAGTGTCTGTTTTATTCTAACCCATTTTGTTCAGCTGCTGGGCAAAGGCCTCCCCAAGTCCTTTCATGCATTCTTTTCTCGCACCACCTCGTATCAGCCCACACAGTACTCGTCCAGGTCGTCCCACCGGCTGTATCGGGACTTGCCTCTGTGGCGCCGTTCGTCTTCAGGTAAGCATTTTGTTCAGACTTTTGCCTAACGGTCACAGTGCATGCTTGACTCGCCCAATTTTATTTGAACCTGGTAGCCTTCTTATCCACGTCTTATAGATACCTGGCAAACATACTTAATGTATCGCTGTGATTGATATGTGGTACGGAGACGTCACGTGGTCGCAACCTTCATGTCATCACACCTACGATAAAGTTCCCGTTAATTTACTTGGGAAAAAAATCCATATTAATAATTTTAGTATTTTTTTGGTCCTGAAATAGGCCCTTAAACTTTTGAAACATTGTTATCGGTGATAGCTTAGCCATTTGGTCTAGAGCCTTTAGGTAGGTAATAATCAGTCTCAATCAAAGTCTGCTGGCATCAAGGAATGACAGCACCTACTTTATACCAACACTATCAATGCTGGAGTCTGTGTTTCGTGATGGCTCCAACCCGGAGGTCTTAAGTACGTCGATCTTGTCGACACTATCGCTTCTCATCGGGAGATATAGAGGTCAAACGCGCCTATAAATAATATGAAAAAAGGTAGTTAACGACCGATGAGTCTTGCTCATCAACTTGGTTGAGATTTTATAAAAACAGGTGGTTAAAAAAGGTTATACAAAAACACAAGCCCAATTTACAAAATTACAACTCAACATCTATACTTATTGCGATTGCTAGAAGAATATGGAATTCTTCGAGCAATCGCCTGAAGGAGGCAGACGTAAGGTCGTGCGAGTCGAGCGAGCACCAGTGTGTCACCTGTCCCGGGACACATACTCGTAATGACGCGTCGCCGACGTCGTGAGCTTTTTCCAATAACAGTTAAACTCGTGTTTTTACGCCTCATAGCCCGCCGGCGGCGGCGGATGGCATGCGATGTAACGTTAACTTGCGTACAATTCAATCAGCCTCTTCCCACTCAAACTTCGCTCTTACTGCCAACTTTCTTTGACTGCTTCCTTAATCGAGTTGCCGTTAACTTTATAAAATGCGCCCGTGTGCCTGGTTTATGTTTTCCACGCTGGTTAAGAGCTTTTCAAGAGTTTTCGTATTCGTTAGCAAACTTCCTTAGTTGATGACGTGATTGAAAGTACTTTTTTTTCTCGTTTGATGTAATAATGTCTGTGTGTTACTTGTTGCGAGCGTCTTCAGTTCCCTTGTCCTCAAGTTTGACGACGAGGCCTTAGCTTTTATCCTTCCGATCTATGCATACGTTTACATTAAGGTTCTGTGAACTTTCAATTCTAGTCGGACAACATTTTTAATGTTTGTTTCGTCTTTCAATACGCACACTCCTGAAACTTGATTATACTACTATTGCTATAATTTCGTGTTCACGTTTAATTTGAAAAGTGTTCATAATAAACGGTTTACCAAACTATTCCGAGCAATAAACCATAACAGTTTAATTTAACCGACATAGTAAATTACAAACATTGAAAAATAGGAACTAAACTGCAGTACCTATTATTTAAATGTGGGAAAATTAACTGGGCAACGATTATGCTGAGTCTATTAGAGTCACGAAGTACATTGCTATAACTGTTCGCTCTCATTACAAGAACGAACTGCAATTTGGTTTCAAATGGATTGAATGCAGCCGCAATAGTCAGTCCTATAATGTTCAGCAATTTCTTCATTTCATGTTTCAATAAATAAAATGTAACATCTGTTTTGGCAGAATTCACTCGTAACTTTGGTTTTCCAAATGATTACAATAACGAAATGTTAAATCGAACCGTTGTGTATTTGGTTGTTTTCTATTCTAAAAGACGCCAAGAATTTATGCTCAAAAATGCAGATGCAGATCGCGCGGTCTAAGTGAGGTTCCAAATTCAAATCACAGTATTTCCCGGCGGGTTATAATAAAGTTCAGTACAATATTATTGCCTTTTTTAATTAGACACTGCTTTATCCCCTCGGTGCATAATTTGCTAGTACAAAATCTTCAGCACAAAGGTATAAAGGCGGACTTTATGCTTAAGATATTCTCTACCAGTCAACCAAAGGTGTTCGTAGCATTGCCTGAAGTACCTTTGGAATAGCTATAAGTCATTGTAAGGGCGCGTTCCCACTATGTCGTGACGATTTTATCATTGGACTACTGTCACATCCATTTTGTATGTAAAAAGTCGTGGAGGACTGTTAATCGTGTCTTCCTATATGTGAATAGCTCCATTTAAATACACAAGCCATGACGCTTTAAACGACACGATAATCTGTAGTCACAACATAGTGGGAACGCGGCCTAAGACCTTTTTTTCCCAGGCTGATATGTCTCTACATTTCCCCACTAAAATAGTTCTTAATCTGATGTTAATTGTGATAATGCCTCTTAGAAACTCCTATCGTTCTATCCTATCCCACTACTATTATGAGGGAAAAATTTGGGGATGGATGGATGCATGTTTGTTTCTCTTTGACGAAACTTTACAGTTTTATTTAATATTTTTTAAATATTTTTTTTATTCATCTAAAAATTTCTTACATGTTGCACTGTAGGCCGTATTTCAGTATGCAGGAAATATTTGTATACATCAAAATAACACATAATTCATAAAGATATTTGGGGACATAGTTATTCTACGCGGGCGGCAGCTAGTGTTATATGATCTGAAAAAGTACGACACACAGGCGGGACGCGACAATGCGACGGCAATACGAGGAACATTCGTCAGTGAAATTGCTCTCCGGATTCCTATATTATCCGTAGAATAATGTCAACGTCTGCGGGAGCCTTAACTCGTGACGGCCATAAAGTAATACATTAATTTAAAACAGTGTTCGTTCAAATAAAGAGAATCGAAATCGAAGAGAGTCCATTGCACTGGAAACATTATTTTCAATGATCGTAGATTGATATTTATTTTTGTCGTCCTCATTGTGAGTTATAAGGTGTGGGGATACGTTCAAAGAACTGCGCTGTATCTCCAATCTTAGGATTTTACAGTTGGACTTTGAACAAAATTGTAGAAATGTTTTTTTTTTTGTTATTTCAGACTTTATACAGCTTATTTTGTTTAAATAAAATTAGAGCTACACTCCATTAATGCGACTAGGGGTCAAATAATGACAGCTATTAGTGTGTACTTTTATTGTTTTTTTATGCAAATGGTTATAGGTGGACAGTTGAAATTTTCACATAGTAGGCATGTACCTATTTTTTATGCCGCCATACCTGACACGGAATAATAAAAATAAATAATTTGTATAGTTAAAGAGAGTTCCCGTACAAGAAACATGACTTTTTGGGTTTATAGTACGGAACCCGTCGTGTGCGAGTCCGACTCGCCGGTTTTTAAAAATAATTATTTTCATCGCCCGACGCGCGACGTCAATAACGCTGATAAAAGAAGCAAGACAAGAGCAAAAAATTGTTCTAAGACAAAATGTTCATCAATCGAAGGCGAATACAGAGAATATTTAAATTGAAGATTTCAATTTTCAATTCAAAAAACTCAATTACATATTATTGACTATAGTCAATAACATGTAATTGAATTTCCAAGAATATAAACTATTATCATGCATGTCACTGTATCATGCTTGTATTCCATCCCCCCTTTGTCTTCTGGTAATGAGCCTCCTTACAAACGTTGGCCTAAAAGCCTTTCAAAAAGCCATCGGGAATATAATGTTGTATTCACAAACGCATTGTAGAACATCGACAAAACATACCTATACAAATACTCAAATACACTAACGCTCAAAAGTATTTACACACCCAGAAAAAGGTATTATGTAAAAGTTTATTATATTATTTATTAGTAGCTAGCTTTTGCCTGCGACTTCGTCCGCGTCAAATAGTTACTTTGGGCAGCCATAATTATTTTAAAGATAGGTACAAATTTTTCAAAAACGCTAGATCATATTATATTTTTATTTATGTTTTATCAAGTGCCTAAATACATAGGTTTATGGTTTATCTTCAATAATGACGGACTCCAAAACAAACTTTCAATCCCTTCGAGCCCTTTTCTCGCGACGAAAGGTAGCCTATGTCCTTCTCCAAGGTCTAAATTATCTCTGTATCAAATTTAATTAAAATCAGTTTAAGCGTGAAGAGGTAACAGACAGACAGACCGACTGACACATTTTCGCATTTATAATATTAATAATATGGATTCCTAAAAAATAAAAGTATACTGTTATACAATTTTCGACGCATCTACATGTGTCCACCTTTATTTTTAATGACAGCCACACAAAGCATTGGCCAAATACTTTTGAGCGGTAGTGTACATAATGTCCCGTACATATGTGTAAAGAATTGATTGTTACCTTTAATGTTTTAGTTTTTACGATCCACCTTCGACTCCCTATTTCAGTTTTATGACTTAGAACTTTTTATTGGTCAGAAACGTTTAGCGGAGCAATATTAAACCGTTTACGTAAATTCGTAAACTTCCAACCAATCATTTTGTTATTCCCCTTCGGAGCTGCAACCATGAAAACGTCGTCTCAGATTTTACGTCGATGGGTTTAACGGGGAGTAAGCGAATAAATGTGGAAGCTATCTGAGTGCGACGCTACTAGCTAGTCATACGAGACCACAAAACTGCTCTTGGGTACAAACGTATCTCAGGCTTCGAGACAAAAACAAATGGAAGTATTACCGGAGACAATCTACATTTAAATGGATCTTTTTCCTCAATTCGTGCAGAGCTTGGTGATAGGTATCGCCGTCACCGATTTATTTCGCCGAATTTACATTTGTGCGGCCGTCACCGTGCCGTGTCGTCGCTGACGTACTACTTTGAGTTGTGTCTCCGTTAGTGTCAGCCACTTGCATCACCGGCACAGATTTATGGTTTGATCTGTGTGCGCCAAAAGGTGAATACGACGCCATTTTTGTTGATTGCAGTCGTAACAGTTAACAGATGCGGCACCTACTCGTAAATACGTCTCTAAAGTTCATGTGTACACAAGGCGACGTGTTTGACAGAATCCGTTTCCTAATTTAGCTAAATGAACTCCAAATTAAATCTGTCACCAACAGCCACATTTCCTTCAATAACCCGGACCGCACAATGAGCTGCAAACAATGGAATTAAAGAAACGTTTAAGAAATCAACATTAACGTAATCTAGGAGCTTCGGCCGCGGGGTGTTGAGGCACAATCGCACGCCGTTATTAATTATTCCGATGTGAATAGAGCCCCGACAAAAGGCATTAACTGTGCAGATAATGGCATGGCGGCGCTTCTCCGAGCGGCTTCCGCTTTCTCGTGCGACGATCAGTCATTGCCCGCCACGAGGAGGCGCAAATGAGCCGCGTACAGCACTACTCGAGTCACGAGCACAACACTAGCGTCGCCGTCGCCGCGCGACGTGTCAACGTTAAATTATGACGCATTCGCACACATTCTTCTACTTATTATGCCATTTACTTGGGAGAGGCTTTTCGTGTGTATATTTTGTATTGTACGACGGAGATTTTTCTGCTACTGTCTTATAAATAAATGTCTAGAGATGATGATGTTGATAGGTTGGTAAAGTGGTCGTAAGCGTGACTGCTGAGCGTGGGGTCCTGGGTTTGATCAACAAAACGGTAAATAAAAAGTGTTGGGCTATTTCATTAGGGATTTCTCAGAGGCAGCCCGTTGTTTGGAGGTTGGTGGTGAGACACCTGTCATCTCTCCCCGGTCGTGCTGCCCTGCCGTGCAATCGAACTATCTGAGTACAGGAATAGAGAGTGCACATAATATGTTCGCGCACAAACTAGTGCACTATAACATTTCCTGCGTACTTGGTTATTCTTCGTTGAGAATGACCACCGAAGATATGTATTGAGGATTATTTAAAACAGTTTCTCAAGGTCTTACTTAGCCAGAGAGTCAGCACTGGCAATACTCGTACAGAAGAGTGTAGATTATCATCAAGAACTTGAAAGAAGGAGCAGCCATTTGTTTTGTCACGAAAATAATTGCTGTATTTCTTGTTCACAATCTGAAAAGAACAAGGAAGCGCAGAGTCCGAGGCGATGTTCTCAAAGTCTTAGAAATAGTAAATAGAAAGCATATAGAAAGCGGGATTCGTTAGCTGGTTGGTCAGTTTATCGTCCTCGCAAACTAGATCAGGGAGACGAATCGCAGCGGATTGCCGTTTATTTTGTCGACATATTACCCTCTTAGTTAACTGGCTAAGGAGGTTAATCCGGCCGACGTCGACTTTACTAATTAGTATACGCTTTACTACGGATAATCTTTGCTAACGTCGCCAGATTTTCACTAAATTCATTATTTTAAGTCGCTAACTGGCCCTTCTATCACTGCGGTACACATCGTACTGGGGTACTGACCCCTAGGTAACGGTATGAATATTTCAAGATAATTGGCGTCGTTAGTCGACTCAGACATCTATTCAAATTGAATATTGTACATTGCTACATTATCATACGACTGTCATGAAGCAACATGGCAGCTTTATTGATTTACACGCGGTTGAGATGTCTCGTGCAAAGTGCATTTAAACGCGAGGTCATTCATCGTCTTTAGTACCTATGTACTGTGCATAACCATTAAGTGTGCCGTACTTTATAGCCGCGCGCTGCTAGACTGTGATTTGTGAATCGCTTGTCGACGTGGCACTCCGTCTGCACTGCATCTTACACTGTGTCACTGTGTAATTACAATATTCACTAAATAAACTCCCTCTTTATACATCACGAGATAAAATACAGCTTCAACAGCGAAACGAATAACGTTTATCCTTACAAATGGGATGTTTTTACGTCTAACGAGAGACCCAGCAAATGAAGAGCCGTGACAGTAAACAACTTTACGTTGAATTTGTTGAATGAAAAGAAATTCGCACGAATAAGATTATGAGAGATCTAATTTTATTCGCAAAACGTCCGAATAAAATTACGAGTCCAAATAGAATAAAGTCGATTTAACAAATCTTTACACTGGCCAGTATAAATACGAAATACGAAATTGTGTGTCGGCGAAATGTTTTCGAATCTCTACTGTAAATACTGTCCCCCATAATGATTATTTGAACGAACAATTAACATTGGAACCCGTCAGTCCGTTCGTAGTGATAATTCGATTTGCAGGCGCGTCAGGGCTGGCAAACACGCGGCCGCTTACATACGCTTCTAACCGTATCTACCCCTCATTATCCCTATATAAATGGAGGAACCGATACAAAAATGTTTTACGTAAGCATGTTGGATTGACGAATTGTGTTAAAAGATTTGCGTCACAGAGGTTGAATTAAAACGTGCCACCAATGGCACCTGGCGCAGGGCGAGTGATCTCGTTGCATAATGGGCTTAATTGGACAAAAACTGGACGGTCATTATGGCTTTAATTAGGATCGATGATTGTGTTATATATACAGTGTGTTTTGTTTTTTTGGGGTCTACATTGTCTTAATGCTATTAATTACATTTTCTTTGTTTTTACTACCTGCAATACACGTGTGAGCTTTTTAAATACACAGTAGAAACTTGCAAGCAGAGGGTTTTGATGTGTTTTTCAGTCAGGAGATGAGCTGCTCGTTTCTTATGCTGCGTTCAGACCGGAGGCAGCGGAGCTCACGTCGCGCGACTCGCCACCAAGCATCCCTTTGTTCAGCTTCCCTTACGCTCTCATGCCCACACGCTTAATGGCTTAATTGCTGCTCGAAATAACGACTGAAAAATAGGCTCCTTGTATACCGTCTCGGCATTTTGGCTGCAGGGTGAAATCAGTTTTTTCTTTCTTTGTGTACAATGCTTTTGACGTCTGGTAAAGGCAGACACTTGGGCACAAAGGCTTTAGTTATTTTTCGGATCGTTAAATGAGAATTTCAATAAATGAGTGAGACTCTTTTAATTTAATTGTAATGATTTTTAATCATTTATTGTGAATAATATGATATCCATTCATTAGGGAATTAAATGATGAATCTTATCAATACGTCCTGATCACGCTTGTGATTTATGCAGAAAATATTTAATTAAAATAATAAATTCTGTGTAATGCAATTTTATGTTTGATTAGCCCCGGCTTTGCACGAATGGGATTTAGTTTCTGGTTGATTTTTAACAAAAATCTCCATGCAAGTTATGTCTTGACAATAGGGTAATTTGATAGGGTAATTTGACTAAAAAATCTGATTAGTCCGTCACATTGATTTCCAAAAATTATTGGACACGTATTTTTTCATTTGTCACTTGAACAGAAATGAAGACGATACAGTGCGTTGAAAACTCGTGTCACGTCACTTATCAAGTACACTTTTATTGAAAAGTGACGTTACAAGCCCCCACTCCTTATCTTTGATGCGTTTCATCTTCGTAATTTTTATTGATTTAATGAAATAAAAAAATTCTTATCAAATATTTATCAATAATCTAACTGACGGACTAAATAGAATCATATTTTTTTAAACCCAGACATCCCTATTAGCCACGAACAAAAAAAATACAAATTGGTCGACCCTGACTCAAGACTCAAGTGATCTAAGTGATCTTGCATGAATGCAGCGATTGATTTTTATTCATATACATACATATGTACCTACAAACGATTCTAGGAAAAACAATTCACCGATTAATTCACTTCTTATGGGACACACATGGAATACACATGTATTCCATTCCATACATTAAATTGATTCCTAAGCAAAACTTTTTCAAAAGTAAAGTTACATGGAAGTGAATGAATCGGTCAATTGGTTTTCCTTGAATCGATCCTGCTTATAACGGTTCAGAAAGCTGAGCGGTTTCAATACTGATTCCCTAGAACATTGCTTATGCATGTATTTTCAGGGAGAGCAGGGTACCCCATCTAGTCAAATTGATATTTCACAAATAAGATTTTATAAAGCCGAATAAACAAACAGAGCTGTTTTAATACTTACGAAAGAAGAAAACACACAGTGCGAAGTTAATATAAAAACGAACAAAAATCAACATAATCCTTTCAATAACAGAAACGCCACATTAAAAGCTGAATAATGAACTAGAAATGGGTTTATGAAGTGTTAAACATTAAACAGTGCGCCGTAACAGTCGGTGCTTGATTAAACAAAGGTCAATAATAATAAATACTAGTGAAATCATCCAATTACTGGCCTTAGGCGGCCGAAAATACATGTCAATTGCTTTAAATCAAATCAAATCAAATCATTTATTTCTTTGCAAACATGGGTATGGTACATAGGTATTATATAATAATAAAGTTCTCCATATTTTACCGTCACATGGGCATGCAACGGTTTACAATTTCAAATTAAAAAAAAACAAAAATAAGTGGCAGATTATTGGAATTACAATAAACATTTAAAAAAAAAAATGTCAGAGTGATTACATGAATAAAAAATGAAATAAGACAATGAGAAGATCTAAAACAAAAATGTCAGCGTGATTACATCAATAAAAAATGAAATAAGACAGTGAGAAGATCTAAAACAAAAATGTCAGCGTGATTACATCAATAAAAAAAATAAATAAAATAAAATAAGACAATGAGAAGATCACAATAATTATATCAATCAGAGTACCAGTATGTCAGTCAGTTAGTCAATCATCATTAAGAAAACGTATCGTACGTCAAACGTATAATAAGTTTTCATAATTAAAAATTCGTTTCGCTCCCTTTTAAATTTGAATGCATATCTGCATGTCATATTTTTATAGCATTAGGTACTCTATTGTATATGAGTAGCAGTACCAAAAAAACCTTTTTTTCATTAGTGCGGTTTCACATTTTACTTGACATAATTGATTGATGTATTGAGTCCATATTGGATTTTTCCTGACCTCTGATAGTTTTTTTAATAGATGTGGGTTACATTTCACACACAAAGCCGTTTCCATTATATATAAACAAGCCAAAGTTATTTTTTTACGATTTAAAATAGGGAACACAGCTATCAGTTGTTTAAGACCGCACATTGACCTGATGCATCGCTTCTGCAGTTTAAATACCAGCTCCCTATCAGTGGACTACCCCCAGAATGTAATGCCATACCGCAAAACAGAGGCAACCAGTCCATGGTACGCTGTTAAAAAAGCCTGACTGTTAACTTTCTTTGAGAGTTGGAAAAAGATATAAATAACTTTTTATTTTCTCATATTGCAGGAGCCTTTAATTGAAATAAGCATCACATTTGTACTTGTTTGACGGTCTTTTGATTCGCTTATTTAGTTATTTAACCTTTTGAACGCCAGAGCATCTGTTCAAATATTAATGAAGTAATGAATGTTCTGATATTTATGGTAACTTGTATGTTTATGGAACGTTTTAATATGTAAAATTGTTCAGAAGTATTTGGTCACCTTGTCTGCTCCAATATATCCGACGGCGACTGTCCATGAATGGTAAAATAAATAAATTATTGCATTTGGTTTCGATTTTTGCATTGAAATTTTAAACTAGCTTGCACAGTATTTCCAAGAAAATATTTATGAAATATGCGTTGTAATGTAGGTAAGTTTACGGTAGATCACAGAACAATAAATTCGAAGAAGTCAGTCGCTCTAGCGATAGGACAGCTGAAGTTTTCACGCACTATTGGTTTACGATGAGTCCATCTTGACTCGGTCCATTTATTAAAGATTTCATGAAACGATAACGGTAGCAGGAATAGAGAGAGAGAGAGAGAGACTTTTTATACAAGTTATTATTTCCATTTAGTTTCAGTTTTACGCTTGCAATAATATACTAGCTAATATACTAGCGTGCAAATTATTCATGAAATATACACAACAGTGTAGATAAGTAACGTAACGCACATAATATTTATTTAAATTGGATACTATATTAATATTTTTGTATGATACAAATGTCGCATAAAATTAAACCAAAATAATATGGGGTTGTAGTTTTTTATATTCAAATTTCCCTAACGTTAACGATACTGTAACGTTACTAAACATCAAAACATTCGTGCTAGGCCCTCTGAACAGTAAATATAGCATTTATTCAAAGAATTTATTCGTTCTATTCGTAATCAAAAAGATCGGACAGCTGAAATTTTCACTCTGGTTTACGACGAGACCATGATGAGTCCATCTTGACTCATACCGGCAGCAGAAATTATAGAAAGATTATTAAGTTATTAAAATGTGCTCCCAATTAATCTGCCGAACCTTTTCCAAATTATGTTAGACTCAGCATTCAGTATAACCGGTTGCGTCTGAATACCGCTATTTTACATGAAGTGCCTTCCTATCTGATCTACACAACCCACGACTATGTAGGTATTACTGTAAGATTTTTTGGCAAGCCTGGTGTCAGATTTTGGTATTCTTCATCCAACCCAAACGCAGCGCCAGTGCAGACACTTTTTTTTTGTTTTTTTTAACGGTGGTAAGTCACTCTGGGTGGAGCGGAAGGGCGTGTCAAACTCTTACTGACTAAAACCCATCCGTGTTCCTTCTAAAGCCCTTTGCGTTCCAGGGCCTCGGTGACTTTTTCGAAGAAATTCCGCAACCCTGGAGTGCGGAGCCGGACAGGACATGATGCATGTCCTGTGGAGTGGCT
This sequence comes from Mamestra configurata, assembly GCA_002192655.3. NCBI lineage: Eukaryota > Metazoa > Arthropoda > Insecta > Lepidoptera > Noctuidae > Mamestra > Mamestra configurata. The sequence goes on from NDFZ01005416.1 coordinate 511,673, forward strand.
CCGCATTGCCAAGATGGGCAATTAAGAAGGTCCTTCTTAATTGCCCGTCGTGCACAACCACCTGCACCATCCAAGATCTAAACGAGGCCAATGATAGAGCTGTACAGGTTGCTCAATACTGATCGGACAAAATTTGATATGAGTCAATCGACCCGAAAAGGAGAAGACGTGGTTTCCAAAGCATGGATGAGTCTCGGTATGTTATATTATAAACTTGCTTTTGCCCGCAACTTCGTACGCGCATACCCTCATGAAAGTTCCGGAAATTAGCGCGTTCAAACGAAACAAACAAATAAACTCTTCAGCTTTATGATATTATTATAGATAGTATAGATGTGTCGCCCGCGTGGAAGTCGGAAATTAGCCTATGGGAACGTAGCAATTGACTGCTGCGCTGTATTTCACGGGGTCGATTCCCGCACGAAACTAGTATTTGACCAACAGATAGTTGTTCCGGGTCTGGTTATTCGCGTGTATGTGAGTTTATATGTTTGTAAACGCACCCACGATACAAGGGAAATCCTAGTGTGGGGCAAGCTTAAAAAAAACAAAGAACAAAATGAAATCAATCCATCTTTACATAAAATCCATGAAAGTTGGTTCAACGCAATAGGAATAAAAGCGTTACTTTTAAATTTATAATAGTATAGAATTGATATCATTATACGATTATAATGGGTCAGAATAAAAGGAATGGAGGGAAAATTCCAAGTTATTAAAATGTGCTAACCGTTATGATAAAACGTAAAACACATTACAATTCACGTGCGCGTAGGGTTATCGCGTCTCCCCTTCATACATTATTTTACGAAGCGACCTAAGTACCGTTATCATTCTCATTGCGTATCATACTTTTAGTCTATAATGTTCGTAGGTACATCTGGGAATCACTCAGGTACTCTAAGAGGTAAAGGTAATCCAATAGTGCGAGTAGATGAACGTCACCTATGTTCCAAGTCATTTCCTTCACTCGACTCAAAGAAGTTATTCTTTTATCCTTGCTACGCAAGACGTTATTTGTTCTATTGACTGCGTCTTGTCTTTTCTCTAAGTTATGAGCAGTGATCGGATAATCTGTTGCGGGTATTAGGTATAACTTCACTTTTATTCCCACGAAAGTTTAATACGGACATGCTTTTGAGAATCCCGGATCCCGGAATCGTTCGAAATTCTAGAGATTGCTAAATAAATACAAAATATAGTTAGAACTCTTTGTGAACTCCCATTGTATTTTTTTAAATTTAAAAAGCCGATTCTAATGGAACTTTTAATTTACATTTTTTCATTAAGTATGATAAAGTTGTCTTTAAAAAAATGTTAATTTCCGGGAACCCGGGATTACTTATTTATTCAGAAAGGAATGTCCATATTATTCTTTCACGGGAAGCAGTTTAGGTATATAAGCGCCCGATTATCCGATCACTGGTTATGAGAAATATAATAAATAAAAACCAGGCAAAAACGCTATTAGCTGAAATATTTTACTGTAACTTGGTACATACTACATAGTAACACTTTTATGACATGTACGTATGTAGTTCGCAACATAATAAACTGTCAGACCGTGGTCTGGTTCTCTCTTGTTTTCGTTTCTAAAAGTATTTGTTGGTTCATAACGACATTTTATTTTGTTTCAGAAGAAGAATGGTGTATGGCCATTGTTTCGTATCGAAGAAATGAGTGCAGCGCGGTCCGGTTTGTTTGCAAGTTATTGCGAATATTTTACAAAGCTACGCTTTATTTCTTGTTGCGCGGACAATGCGCTGTTGGCGCTACGATAACAGATATATATTATTCACGTTAATAGTTATTTGTAGGTATAGATAGAAGGAATACTCTTTATTATGTACACCATAATTATTATGTACACATACAATGGCGAGAAGTGTATTTTTTTCTGGGCCCATAACCTAAATAAATACGGTGGATCTTGGCAAGATACTGCATTTATTATCATACCAGGTACATAGTACAAGTACATACGCTAGTATCACACACACAGAACTTTCTTCATTCATGGTTTCTTCACTCACACACACAGTCACTTGATTAACTCGGGTTTCCAACCAATGTAAAAAATAACATTCAGGTTTTTGCCACTGACCGTTCCATGTAAAATACGGGAATTTGGCTGCACCGGTTAGACTGACCCCCCCCCCATTGGGGCAGGCCTATATCCAGCAGTGGACGTCATTCGGCTGATATGTTATTGTTGTTGGTTAGACTGGAAGACCACCCCTAAATATGTAGTTGGAAAAAGGCCTTATAAAGTAGGTTGAGAAAGATAGGCTCAATTTATAGGATCAAATCTTTGTAGTAGTTAGACATTGCGTGTATGAAAAACGATTTTTTTAAACGACTCATTGCAAATCAAAAGCCAAAACCCTTCCTTTAATAATAATAAAGGTCACCCAGTATATCGTTTTATTTCGTTATAAAACGTGTGTTAGTGTGCGTAGGTAGTTAATTTCTTTATAGTCTGCAATTAAAGTAAGAAATAAAACCTAGAAACGTGTGTCGCACTTATTAGTCACGAGTCACGAATGATTGCCATTTCCAACCTTATTAATACAAGCATTAAACTTATTTAAGGCGCTTTTTACATTTTTGCATGTTTTGAAGTTGTAATTATAAGTAATTTCTTTATTGTTAGTGTCTACTTCGGGCTGAATTGTTGTAAAAGGCCTTTAGCTAGATATAGTGATATTCTATCATGAGGTAAGATTGTCAAAATTCTAAAGTGATTGAGAACTAGCCCGCGTCTTCGTACGCGTATATGCCGTTTTTCCCCGTTCCAGTATATTCTATAGCATTTCTCATGAATGTGGCTAGTATTTACAAAAAAATATTTTCCAAATGCGACTGGTAGTTCCAGAGATTAGTGCGCTCAAATAAACAAACGAACTCTTCATCTTTATTATTTGTGTAGATAGATAAAAGAAGTATCAGAACAGTAGAACATGCTACGCTCTCTTGTTCAGCTCAATCTATCTGGTTAGCCTTTTCCGAACTTTTCCAAAGAATGTTGGGATCAGCTTCGTATCTAACCAGATGCAGCCAAGTACCCGTATTTTCAATGGAGCGATTGCCTATTTGACCTCTATAACTCAATAGCTGGGTAACATGAACCCCCTTGACAAGCTTTGTGTCGGATCCTGGCTTGTGACGACCCGTAACGACTGTCAAAGATCTATCGATATAAATTACCGTCAAAATCAACGGCTTAGCGTGCTTTCCGAGGCACGAAGTAATCTCGGTGTGTTAAAATTGTCACCCATCCACGGGCCGACCGTGGCAAGGGTTACTTAACTGCGGCTGTTATTATATAGCCACGAGCTTTTTTGCAATGTTTAATGATGACTTTTTATCGTTTAAAAATGGGATTCAACACATTTAACGAACCAACTTAGGCCTAATATTAATTGTTTCGGAATTTGTTCGAAAGAGTCACCGCGGCCCTGGAACGCAAAGAGCATTAGGAGGAACACGGGTGGGTTATAATCAGTAAGTCACTCCCTTCCGCTCCGCCCTGAGCGGAAGGAGTCATATGATGATTTCTCATCCAAAAAAGAGGCCTATTATTAATTATTTATATACATATATGTTATCGGATAATTGGAAACTCAGAGAAAAATCTATTCAGAGAAAAGAAAGACCAATGACCAAGTTTCCAATTTAACTATCACACCAAAACAGATAAATTGTAGACCAGGGAGCTGATTGGTCACCAGTTTATGTCAGTCCACAATTGTGGAATTGTGAAAATCTTCTATTCTATAAGAATAGAAGATTTTGATTCGTATAATTTCAGAACAAATGTTCATTTGAAAATTTATCGAGACTTTATAATCTCTCAAGATATTTTATATCTTACGGAGTTTGCCATTTTCCGGACATATGTATTTATATTTTTATAAATTAGGTGTGACACAAACATGTCCATGATGATATCAAGCTATTCTTGTTTATGTAACAGTATTAATGTCTTTTTGTCTAGTCACGATATTAAACGCATATAAATGTAAGCAGATTTATGTAGATTCCTCCTTGTAAAGTGATTTGAATATCCGAGTTACAGCCACTGCATTTAAATTAAGTTTATTAAACTTGTTGCTTCTACATCTCGTAAACTGATAAAGGATAACGGTACCGTGTTCTTAGTTAGTCTCTTTACGATGATGTTAACTGTAATCTTAAAATGCGTAAAGATGTTGTGGCTCCGGATCGACAGGTGTTGTACGAACGCTTAGCTATACATGTGATACCGCTGAATAGGTATGATCCCATTTCATCCAGGATTTATTTCCAATAAGCAGAATTCCGACGAAATATTCCGCGTTTCGGGGATAGAATTTGGGCCAATGGTATAAAGTGATGTCAACTACACGTAGCTACTCGTAATAGCGAAAGTTTGTAGCCATTTTGTTACAAATAATAAATTGGTTATGATGTCGTGGACAAAATATTATTACGTCGTAAAATAAAGTGTTACGAGCTCTCACACTTAGGCAGTGCCGAGCTTATGAATATTAACTTTCTGTTGTTCAACAGCTTTTGAAAATAACTGACAATTCAGCTGTTATGAGCTCGCATGAACTTGAAAACCGCCATGTTTGTTGTTGGGAGTGGAAAAAGTGCACGTTTATATTTTTGCCTAGCTCAAATAGCTGGAGGGCAGGTGGCCCGGCTGGGTATGACCTACATGCGAAGGGCGCAGAGCCGCGAAAGTGCTATCTGAGAGAGCTTGTTTTTATTTTGAGTAGATTTAGGCGTGTAAATATTCCGAAATGGGAGAGACTTTTCCAGAAATGGAAACTGAATTTTCATATTTTGTGGGTTTCATGCAAATGATGTATGTATGGTTTTGTAACTAGGCTAATATTCGAAGTCTGTGATTAGTTCAGTGTCGTACAATTTGGCTTCACGAATTCTTGTACCTGTCACATGAATTGGCGTAAGTTACTACCAACTTATAATTAATTATAGCTTTGTCTCCACAATACGGAATCCTCACTTCAGCAAGTTAATTTAACTTACTTCGAGAGTCACACTCAGACATTTTTCCGGATGCGAAAAGAAAATTAATAGTTTCAGTCGCTAGGCAAAGTATTATGAAGTTAGAGAACTCTATTAAAGATTACACCCAGGTGAAGTTGTGGAAAGAAACCAAGTTGGTTCAAGTTGGCCTGGCTTGGCCTTACTTGGCTGAGTTACCCCAGCTTGTCCGAACCGACCAATCAGGGGTCGGTTAAGTTTTTACGGCATTACGGGAACATTGCACTGTTGTATTTATGTTAATTGGCTGGTTGTATCGGAATGACGTCGGCACTCTGTTTTATAGTGTCGTCGCGCCGTTTTTTGTCTCGTAAAAGTGCATAGAACTTGATTGGGTAATTAAACGATGTTAACAGTGATTGAAGCTTAGATGAATAGTAAATCTTAGATTCAAAAAGAAGATCTAAATATAATAGTCTCCTTACCGTTTAAGTCTCATGTATTTCATGATTAGTCACATAATGTACTCTTTAATCCTTCTACTCCTTTCTATCTTAAAGAACGCTTTCAGTTCCTCTGTGACACACATTCTAGGTCTTTGAGATCATCGGAGAATCTAAAACTAAGTATTCGTATGCATTCCACTTCCTTCTTTGACAAATCTTCCAGTATACAAGCGGCTCGTTTGTTGAATGCATTACCCATAGAAGTGAGGCGTGCCCAAACGCTACCAGAGTTTAAAAGAACGGTGAAGGAGCATTACCTTTCACTTTAATTTTTCCGCTCCTGTCTCAATTATATATTTGATATTTATTAGTATACAAATTGGTATTGTATTTATGTATTTTATATTATTATATCTAATTAGTATTGTTTAAAACGTTTGTACACTGACAGCCCTAAATCTATCTCCCTTCGTTCAATCCATCCAAAGGTTGTCTGGAAGAGATTGCCTTGTGCGATAAGACCGCCCATTGTGCACTTATTTTATGTATGATTGTCCTGTTCTTATTATGAGGTGTACAATAAAGTATATAATAAATAAATAAATAAATAATAATCATAAAATACATGAGACTATCAGGTTCCTGAAGTTTATTTTATGTTTTCTTTTCAAAGACCTGTAAAAATCTCTGCAGTTTATCTACCTCTCTATTTTGTGACTTAGTAGTTTTCAATTTGAAGTAAAACTCCGATATCGGAGTGCCTCAAATTCAGGTTACGTACGTTTTACTGGGGCTGTAAACATCGGGCCTCCAATTCATTCCAATGGTCGGCTCTAACTCCTGAACACCGCTACTAATCTCAGTTTATCACAGTCAGCGGCATAATTAGTTCACCTAAAATTTTACTCCCAAATTATTTAGTTACAGATTAATAAACATAGCAAAAGGGAGAACCGGCGACGGTGGAAAATATACCTGTAATAAAATAAACGTTATACAGTGAGGTAATAAAATCCCCCGCGGCTTTTAAATTGAAAATTGGCCTATAACATTCAATCTAATTTAGATGATTTCCTTTCTCGTTTCTTGTTAGTTTAAGTTGCTTGAGACGACGAGATAATTTTGTAGCTGACGTTATTTTTTATAGAGGTGAGGTTAATTTGTTATTTTTATTAAAATAACGTTTATTTTCGCTTAGGATGTAAGCCCAATTTCAGGGGAAGTAATTTTTTTGGATTATTTTGTAACATCAAAAGCCGACAGGCATTAATGTTGCTGACTTTTGAATTAATATTGAAAAGTTAAGATGATTGATTTGTATAACATGAACATCACTAAGGGATCTCCTGTGGGGAAAATATGTACGTATTAGATGTCAACTAAAAAGAAAAGGCAGAATTTATAGCCTTGGGATAAATTCACCTTAATGAGAGTTAAGACTATAGTTTGAACTAAGTATTTTAAGTTAAAAACGTATTAAGTACACTCTACTTTTATGCCAAATGTTTTCAGGCTAAACTAGAATTTTGACAAATTCTGATCCCTCTCTCTTAGTCCAGTTTAATTTGGATTGGATCATTTTCATAGTGCATGTAGACTTACAAGATAAATAAAAAGTCTTACAAAAAAAGAAGTATTTACCACGCAAAACTTTCATTGAAATGTATATCTAGACTCAGCAAACGTAATCCTTCCAAAGAATTTCGGAATTCTGAGGGGATTTATACGGTCGGTTACAATGTAATGAGAGTTTGCGGAAAATCGATCCCTTTGGCCCGACATTTTATTTTTCTACCTTAGCTCACGTGTTAGAATAGGTGATCTGTTTAAGATAAAACCATTGATTATGTTGAGCACGAAATACGTTTTCGCGTCCGAGGTACTTGAGTGAACGAATGATAAAACTGGGGTTTAACGGAGAGGGGATGCTGGGGACGTGTGGAGCAGGTTTCCGTGCGTCTGTATGGACGTTCAGCGCGGCAATGAGCAGGCGATTTGTGGCAGCACTAAACTTAACAGCACTCTTACGTTGCCTCCGACTATGAAAAGCCAATCAAAGTTTAATGTACCCTCTTTAGTTCACGGCTCTGAAAACATATAAATGGTTACGTTTATATCTCGTGGTGATTAGGTTCTGTTGTTAATGACAGTCTATATAATGTATTCTTATTTTATTTCCTTCAAATAAAAATACACGAAACATTTTGACATTTGATTGGCTGTTTGAATAAAAATATTTTTGTAGTTACGTAAAACTATTTTTGGTACACTACGTACGTTCATACAGCCGTACATCTCAGTAAAGGTCCCTTCAAATCTATTTATAGTGGTTTTTGGCCAAATCTTCTCTGCAAATATGTCCAGATCGTCTCGACACCTACGTCGAATGACCTTACAGTTACTATATATTTTTTCAACATCTGCGTAACGTGTAGGCGGTGTCAGCAATACCTACAGTCAAGTTGATAATACCTTCGTCAGTTTTCAAATTTTTTAAGTTCAGAAAGTACCGTTTAAAGCAACGGCATTGACAACAGCATTAAACTACATATATTTAATTACTTGAAAACAAAGGTCAAATGGCCTTTAAAAATAAGCCTTTGACCAAAAACCAGTAAAGCCAGAAGTGATCACGAAGTGATCACGAAGTGAACTGTCAAACCATGTTATTTGTTTGGATTGACAGCTCACTTCATGTTCACTTCACCTCAGCTTACACGTTGAGACGTTTATAGCCGGTCGATTCTGTAAACATATCGAAGTGAAGGCTTGAGTGAAGTGATCACGAAGTGAGCAGTCCTTCCGTTGATTACATGGCTTGTCAGCTCACTTCGTGTTAACTTCACCCAAGTCTTCACTTCGACATGTTTACATAATCGCACTGCAGAATTGCTCTGCAGATTCTGTAAACGTCTCACCATGACCAATTCGATACATGCTCTAGCTTCTCAAGTTTAAGTAACTGATGTAGTATAATTATGTAAAACTAGTTCCCGCCCGCGGCTCCGCCCGTGTGAATGTCGAAAATCCCAAAAGAACATACTCCCGGGATAAAAACTATCCCATGTCCTTTCCCGGGACTCAAGCAATCTCTATACCAAATTTCATCTAAATCGGTCCAGCTGCTTGCGCGTGAAGATGTAACAAACATACACACACACTCACAAACTTTCGCCTTTATAATATTAGTGTGATACCAAATTTCATCTAAATCGGTCCAGCTGCTTGCGCGTGAAGATGTAACAAACATACACACACACTCACAAACTTTCGCCTTTATAATATTAGTGTGATACCAAATTTCATCTAAATCGGTCCAGCTGCTTGCGCGTGAAGATGTAACAAACATACACACACACTCACAAACTTTCGCCTTTATAATATTAGTGTGATACCAAATTTCATCTAAATCGGTCCAGCTGCTTGCGCGTGAAGATGTAACAAACATACACACACACTCACAAACTTTCGCCTTTATAATATTAGTGTGATACCAAATTTCATCTAAATCGGTCCAGCTGCTTGCGCGTGAAGATGTAACAAACATACACACACACTCACAAACTTTCGCCTTTATAATATTAGTGTGATAAAACATTTAGAATTTTGCTTGTGTCTGTACCTTCAAACAACTAATTGAATCCTATCGGAATTTATACTGCGCTTCGATAGTAAGCAATAAAATCTTAGAGGGACACTTATAAAGTGGCGAGGGCTTGTACAGCCGCCATAAAGTCACTTGATTGATTAATTTAACTTTATAGTAGTTCGTGATGAGTTCGAGATGAAAGTGTTTGCAGGTGGTCGCCATCTTGGATGGCAGAGGCCGGATTGATTGGTTCGGTTTATGGCGCTTTTGGCACCCAATCAGTTCAGTTCTGATGTTTTCTACCCTCCTATTGAGAACTAAAGCAGTGGCTGCAACGTCATTTTTAATCGGTCGGCTAAGGTCACTTGTATACTTTTTGATAATATCATCTGACTAAATTTTGGTAACGGTGGCAAATCCAAGCCAAGATCAGTACCCGACATTCGGCAGTTAATCATAAAAAAACCATGTCACATCGCCCCCATTTTCCTCGATAAGTTGGGTAACGGCGTACGTACAGTACGCACATGTTTAAGTCTTATTTGGTTTGGACTCAATCGGGCACACGTTCAGATTGCAGGCTGAAACTGAGAAATTCTAGATGAAATGAATGGAGCCCTGGACCTTATGCCATATATATATGCCATGCAGTAGCGCTTGTGAACATGAGACTAATGAAGCAATGGTAAACATACAAGAAGAGGCAAAAGTGAGCTAAGATAAAGATGAATCATGTGTGAGCCAACAGCTTCGCTCGCGTGAAAATTATCCTAAAGAAATATAATCGCGGGTTGAATAGGGCCCTACGTTAGGACTTATGCTGTAGACCATGTCCTGGATTCGGATAAAGGACTTGGTGAACCTGTGGACCAAGCATCATCTTAATCCGTTTAGTCGATTAGACGTAAGAATGTGACAAACAAACAGACAGACTAGAGTTAATTTTGCATTTAAAATTCTGCCTCTAGTCTAAAGGCCATTTTTGAAGAATAAAAATGGTCTGGATTTAGCGTGTTAATAAATTACAGCTACTTATCGCCTTACAAAATTGTTATCTAATAGTTTTTCCATTACTATCTCTAAAACAAGATTCTCGTAGCCAATTTCACAGCCAAAGTCGGAAATCGGGACATACTCGTATACCTGCAACAGATACCGTGAGACAGGCGACATGGACGGGCAACATCGGGCGATCTAAATTGCATGCAAATAGTCCCGAATAACGGCACCAATGCGTTACCATGTATATGCACCTGATGATTTTGAATTTATTATGATGAAAGAGCGAGGTCAGTAACAGTTCATTTAAACTTATTTAAAAAAGCGGAAATGGTTGGGTTAAAAGTAAGTTAAAGCTGTATGATCAAATCGATTCTTGAAATGCGGAACAAATGAACTAACCCTAACTTTCCTTAACCGTGCGTAAAACTATGATGGAGTGAAATTCCCTGCTCGAGTCTATGTTTCCTGATACCAATGACCTAGGAGTCTTTAAAGTCCATAGCTTTCTTCTGGACAAGCGTGCTCCATCGTAGAGCACATCATCGCTTTAGCGGTCAAATGAAAACCTATAAATAATAATTTAAAAAATATAAATCAAAGATTATTCATAATTTACAGTTTTCTTAAATTAATTGCTTTACTTTGTTTTTTTTTAAATTATTTTTTAACATGTTATTTGGTATGGCTAGGTAAAGGACGCGAAGGTCTGTAATTGTTTTAGGACTGAAATTCAGAAAACAGAGGTACAAAATAGAACGTTGCAACATTGCGCAGAGGTTGTTCCGGTCAACCGGATACGTTCCACATAGCGTCCACAGCGCACACTTTATTTTTTTCTAAAATGTGTGTAACTGAAATTGAACAGCATATTCAATCTGAATGGTCTAGTCAACTGTTCGGGTACATATTCTGTAAATAGCTTAGTTGGAGAATATTGATTTTGTATAGATTTCGTATTAATAAAATCTATTTAACTATTTAACTGACAAATGCTTGCACTGGCTGGACAGGTCCACTCAAATCTGTGTGGTACTTTCCTCAAAAGACCACTTCAGACATGTTTTTCATATCATTTGACTAATACGATTGTATGTACTTTAAAAGAGACTTTGACCACTGAGTTTGTTTCGGTGTTTCTTTTCAGAGTAGTCAGCTAGGAAACACTGGCCTCATCAAGTTAGTTCAAAAACTATAAAGATTGACGTGTAAAAAAGTGTTATGTTTAATCTACTTACAAAATAAATATCATGAGTCATTATCATTTACCGAAACATTTTCATTTCAAAGCCTCTATGACCGAAAACGCATTGAATTTGGCGGCTTGCTGGTCGCTTAGAGCCTAGCAAGTCACCTGGGGCTCTAGTCTAGATAAAGTGCCATTCTATTAGCGTATGCGATCGTCGAAATGCCAAAATATAAGGGATTGTTCACGTGACATTTAATAATAATAATCAAATTTAAACATGGTATAAAATGGTGTTAAAATAAATAAAACAGGCACAAACATGTTTTTCTAAGTTTAGCATGCCAACATTTTTTAAGCAAACCACGTACAATAGTAATTAAACTTATCAACATTTATATTACATAAACTCTTAAATTATAGAAACCGTATTCGTTTTGACAGCGTTTGCCAATCCCATACATATTTGAAGTTTTGACAATCGTTTACGCCACGCTACCGCTGACAGAATCTCACTTGATACTTGAAACGAACGTTTTCAAATGTTCGCAACCAGTCGCATACTGATACACACTAGGCGACTCGCGAAATTACCAAGCGCGCAGTTGTCTACGGCGTAGGCGACGGTGACGTAGCAGTGCTACGCTGTTGTAGCAGTCGTCTGTCATTTGGTATGTTGCGCAGGTTGCGCTACGCTTCATATCAAACAGCGAGGCGTAAACTAAGCCTTTTACAAATGTTATAAAGTACATGAAACATAGATTGCAAGTTTAGTTTTTTATTTATTCCATTCATCGAAACTTACAGGAAAGACAAGACCCAATAAAAAAAAAACTTTTAAAATAAAAAATAAAATCTCAAAAAAAAAACCGAATTCTATGCGTTTTTAAAACTATGATAAAGTGGAACTCTTCGTACATGTGACGTTACTCTCAAATCACACTATTTTATTAACATCTGTTAAATAAATATATGTATATTCATGTGGATTTTTTAAACGAGTCGTAGTAGTAGTAGTGTTTTCTATATGAAAAATAAAAATATAACCACCTGCGCTACCGAACCATCTCATAAATAAACGACCACTATTGAGCACACAACACATACAACATACATACCCGTGCTAAGTTATCTAGTAGCCCATAATAGCGGATATTACGCGTGAGATTGTTCATAACCCATAACATAATATTCACTAGGTCGTTTGTGTGATCGCGAAGATGATCGTTCCGAGTCGGCGCGTTCTCACGCCTCGGCTTTTGTCGGCAAATAATTAATAGCTGCACCCATTGTGGGCAGATGAGCACAGGCCCCTTTGTCCCGGGATTATGTCAAGAGCGCATTTAAACTTAAAGCCGAACAAACAAACCGGTGCACGGCGAGTTATTGCGACACTTTGCCTTTATTTAGCGCACTCTGCGTCGCGCGTCGTCACCTAAAATATTTTAAATAGTTCGCACTTTAACGCGTTTTTTGCTCGTGTGATGGCGCTCTAAATTGGTTTTGTTTCGCGAGAGTTATGGTTGTTCCTTGTGTGGTTACTACTTGCATGTTTCCTCTGGGTCTTGTTGAATACGCTTATTTACGTTGTACTTCATATTATTGAGTCACTTATTCACAACCTCGCTTCTAAGTATAGCGCGGTCTCTAATGGCAGGTATATTAGCATAGTCTATGAATACAAACTTCTTATAGGTACATTTTACTCAACGACGACGAAGGTTTTCTCAATTTCCCAGCAGACTAATGAAGAAAAATTTAATTTCGTCGACGTATTTACGTTTCTAGAAGCTCTAGAAGTTATTTGTAGTGCACAAAGCAAAAATGAGAAGGATTTTTCAGCCATTTGTTTGAACCCGCAAGCATGACGTGGTATTATTTCAAAGGCTTTATCTTGAGAAATAAAGCGATTCGGGTGAAGATTATGAGTTTTTTTAAAGATAATCTGGCATAGACTTTCGGCTTAAACTTGTACATCTAATTTATTTCACTTTGTTGAGTAATTTAATTCACTAAAATTCATTTTATTAATTGTGTAGTTTAAAGTGAGAAAGCTTTTAAAATAATCGTTGTTGAGAGACTGGGAGGAGTATTTCGGCCTCATTTTGCGCGCTGAACAAGTTTAACGCATGCAATATTCAGGAGGGTAGTGTTGGTAACACTATCGGGTGAAGCGGTGAGCGCGGTCAGGCGAAGCGAAAGTGTTTCAAAACACATTACAATCTCTACGTACCTACTATTCATTTCCTATCTTTCTAAAGGGTGATGTTTGTAATTGATTCGTATCCCTTGCGATTTTTTTAAAACTTGGGAACATTCACGATTTTATCGATGACATTTTATTAATATAATTATTTCAGACTGTCTGTTTTAGTTTTATTTTAGATTCGATGTTAATGAGAGTAACAATGTTCAACTATTTTCGAATGTCACAAGTTGCTACTTGTGACATTTGAAAATAGTGTCAATAAACGAGATGTATATTTGTGCTTTTAAAAGTTATTGCTGAGCTGAGATTTTAAATGTACTTGTCAAGCATGTCATAAACTTGAGTCAGTGAAATCCGTCTTGACAAAGATAAAAAAAGAATGTATGTTTTATTGTACACCAAAATTGTATTACAACCCTCTTGAAATATAGCTCATTCTATTATATTGGTATAATGGCGATTTTATCGCTGCCAGCGATATTAACCAGACAACCTTTGGATCGACTGAAAAAAAGTTTCGACAGTAAAAGCAGATTTGTTTAACAAAAATCATAACACAGATAAAAGCCGAAGATATCAGTCACACAATTTTCTTTCCAATAAGTCGCATAGAGGTGGTGGGGCGCACTAACGAGCCGCGCACTGCCTCGATGGCTGGCTCGAGTGGCACGTGTGAACGCGGCACGACGCGTGGGTCGCGGGCACCCGCGGCGCGGCGTGGCAAATGACGCGGAACTGATGCGAGCACCTAACGATTGCTGCGCCCTTTTACCGTGACACCGAAAGGAATTATTTATGCCCCGCTCTGCACTATGTGATGAAATTATTTTCACCTTGAGTTGAGTCGCGGATTAGATGCTGCGGGCAAATGTGTTTACATTCATTCTGATGTGCCACTTTGGGTAGTCAGGGTGGCGGATAATTCGCTTCATGTCGTCGGTTTGTGGTTATGGTTACTTTTTTAAATAGTAAATTACACTAATATTTTTACTGCATTTGTAACCGAAACATTCACTATTTTCATGTTGTTGTTTGTAGCTCTGCCAGTTTCGTGAAACTTATTTAAGTACGAAGAAACTGCAGTCCGAATCTGATGCGATCACAGATTTCGTTAAAATATTATAACCAAAAGCGACGTCAAGATTGTTAAATATGTGTAATTAACCCAGTTCAGTTTTATGTGGGTGCGCTGATAAAAATATGAAAGGTAAACTTAATACACTGTGAAAATGCTGAATTAGGTAATAACATGTCGATAAGAAAAAGCGTCGCCGGCATAAATTGGTGCTGAGTCTCCAGTGAGGCGAGAACGCATTAACGGTCCGCCACTGACATATATTAGGAGCGTTTCTTATCCACGAGTGTGAGCGTCTCGGCGCGCGGGGCGTCGGCGGGGCGTCGACGGGACGCGGGCGGGGTGGCGGCGTGCGACCCGCGCAAATGACGCGGAAAAGATGCGGGGAATGACGCCCTCTTGATCGCAGAATAGCACGCCTGTCATATACCGCCATGTACATCGACGCGTTCAAGCCTCCACTTTATTGCTTTATTTTTAAGAAATCCTCACTGAATTTTAATTCTTTGTATTTTTCCAGACGCTGAAGGATTTACGCCAGCGTTCGACGCGCACTCTGCACGCTACTTCCAATAAAGTACGGTATGCACATTAGTCTTTCTCGTACGTAGCACTTTTGGTTTGTTTACATTATGGTAATAGTAACATTCCAATGCAAATATATGTGAGACATTAGAGAGAAAAAGAATCTGAAGCCGCATTTAGCGAGAGCAGTTTATATAGAATCTGCAGATTTTGTGATTGTGAGTTTCCTCATACAATGTGAAGGCTCCGTTTGTGTAACAAGTAACATAGAATACAATTATCTGAAAGGAATGAATACGGCGATTCATCGTGAGCCATATTTTCCCCCTCACATAAACGATATCGTATTAAATTAATAAGTCGTTGGGCGACCCCGAAAGTGGCGATATCTGTGAGGAAACAGACTTCCCCTGGTCGGTGCAAGTTCCCGACTCTCCCCCAGCTGTCGTTACGCAGCACTAATGTTCTATTATAACACTCATTGTGTCTTGATAGGGGAGAATGTGCCTCGAGATGTTCCATAGATTATTGTTTACATTTTGAATTAAAGGAAAATTATTTATGTTAAATGTTTTTCCTTCTAGTTTGTTTAATTCCATTTAAATTGCGGTAGTTTTCAACAGTTTTAGAGTTGTGATAATAATATGTTCTGTGGGAAAGGAATTTCCCTATTAAATATGGACCTTTATCAACTAAAAGTTTAAACTTCGTTTTGATGTCTTCTGTATTGTTGAAATTACTTTTCAGTACAAGTCAGTTTCTTTGGATGCTAATGAGGGCTCATTCAAGTTCTAGCCAGTTTCTGGCTTTACTTTGAACTGTTGCTGCTTTACAATACCTATGCTCGTGGGTGCGGTAACATCTTAAAGATGAACATCAATCTCATCAGGTGTGTTAAAAACAGAAATCTTCTCTCTTCTGTGATCACCTTCCTACACGAAGTCTGGTGATTATGAGGTTTAGATCTCATAATCACCATAATGATAATTAAATAAATCACGATTCTGTTCACGTGAGCTAAATCCAATCACTGTTCGAAGAACTATCTAAAATATTTAAAAATAATTTATTCAAAGTCTTTTCCATTCCCTAACATTAATGTTTACATATTATTTCAGTGCAATATTCGCGAATTCATAATCATACGACCGACAGCCGCGGACGACATGACTAAGCCATTATTACTATTACAGAAATATAAAATTGAATTTCGTATTTATTTACCCATTAATAATATCTGGTCCCGCGCCATTGTCTCGCCGTTCGCTCTCACCGCCGTGTTCGGAACACGCTGACACGTCACTTTTTCTCTCGTGTCACGCAAAAGAATAATGAAGCAAGTTCAGCAAGAAGTATTTAGAGATAATGTTGATAAGTGACATCGAAGACTTGAGGTCGGATCGGATGTTGTTTTATGGTGCTGTTTAGGACTGGATTTAATAACGTATTTAAGAAAGGGAGCTCAGCTTATCTCTAGCGAGAATTTTTGTCTTTTTGCACATGCTGCTTAGTTAACAGATTCAAGTGCTTACTTAGATAATGACTCCACTAAATTCCTGAACTAAACAGCAACTCCCCAGTCTTGTTATACACATAATAGCCGAATTGGATTCGTTATCGTTTGTTAATCACAACAAAGTTATCGCGCTAAGCTCGTCGTAACGACATCGCGTCCCCGACGCAAACAAATAGCTCTCACGCAAATTGAATACAAGATATAAATCTAGCGTTCTCCTAATAACATGCGGTGGATTTCTCCGCGGGCCGTTTTATTTCAGCCCCACAAAGCCTTCGACCCAGTAAATCCGGCGATATCTCGGGGAATGCGACAGAGTGCCACTGGCGTTCGTTTCGCGGGACGCACTTTAAATTTTCCGACTGCGAAAGGACGGATATCGCAGCGAAATTTAAAATGCCGTCGCCGGATCCCTGTGGAACAAAAGTGCGGGAACGCCAGGCCGCACCGCCCCGTCCCGATCCGTCCCGCCCCGCGCGCCGCGACGCGTCGCAGTCGCCTCGCACGCGCCGCCGACACCGCGCGCAGCTTTGCATAATGTAGCCACTTAGCGTATTCTCTTCTCCGCTGCGGCAATAAAGCTATATGTGGAATTCATTATCAACAGATTTTCTAAATTAAACTGTACAAAACTTTTTGCATCTACCCTTGTCTTTATTATGTTCATTTTACATGTTGCCGTTTCAATTTCACCTAAAAGTGCTCGTTAAAAGCTTCATTTATTATTAAATCTGCAAGGAATATGCTAAAAGCGTTTAGTCGTCATCGCTGCTCTTTTTTACATTAAGGCATTTTAATTAAATTTTCTTAGCGTCGTCGGTGTGTGCTCACCTAGGCACTATTATTAATTACATCAGTTCACACCTAGCTCCGCCTCCCCGGCGCGTTTGTCATATATCACTATCTGACTCAAACAGGTCTACTACGTTACTAAGAGCACTCACACGTTACACCGCGTCATCGCGTCACTTTTCGGTGATAATTTTGTGACTTTTTGATTATTTTCAACTCGGAGGCGGAGGCGCTTTCGGTTGGAATAACGATTTTAATTGGGCTAAAAGCTTTCAGATAGAAAAAAACTTCGAAGAAAAACCATTTATAGAACAGATAAGAATTCCGAAAATATAGATATCTCCTCTGAGAGCTCGGAATTATTCGATCCGAAACAAATGACTGAATTCTGTAATCGTAATAGATTTACATTGAACTTTTAAAGTAAATTGATTTCATTATCTTGTACCAAAATATACCAAATCGTAGATGCTATTATTACTTTGTCGTGGTACTTAAAAATAAAAAAAAGATTAATAATATTCAAAGGAAAACGTTGCTTGACTATCAATGAAGGTGACCGGTACACTGAATACATTTTAAGCCGTCAAAGTTGTCGTATACTTAGAATGGAAATGAAGAAAATATTGTGTTGAGTTGAAGAAATAATTACTGCAATTAGCATATCGTGGGTCGACATTGCGTTGTAGCTAAGTAGAGCGAGTCAGAACGAGCAGTATATTTACTGAAGCCCAGTGAGCTCACGAGATGTACCGTGACACATTATTATACTCCACCACTCATGTTTCTGTGTCCGCTCCTGTTGTTCCGTTCCTCGGAGTCCGCTTGCTCTCAGACGTAGAAATATGTGTTTTGCTTCCACGGTGCGGGTGCGGCAAGCTAGCGTCCAGGCGGCCAGGCCTCCGATGAGTTATGAGCGGTCGCTGCACCCTCTCGGCACCGCACTCACATCTTGCGAGTTGTGACAACCCTACACACCCAAGTTTTTCATGTACATCTGTTTAATTATTCAACGCTTCAAGTTTTACGTTCAAAGGTTCAGACTTTCCTTACTAAGTGGCGACTAGCGACATTAATTCCTCCCCCCCCCACTCTGTACCCACTCCCATTAATATTCGTCTAATATGTCGCTCTCAAGCGTCCGGTCGATGTGTCGCGAGCGAATAAGACAGAACATGGAGTTCGGTTCTAGTTGGTCCGTGCTCTATGCGAGGACGGGGAACTAAGCGTTACTTATTGTTCTGTCCGCGCTAAAGGAATGGCGAACGGATGTTCACTTCCATGTTGGATTTAAAGCAGTCACTGACGAATTGCTACATTATCGCTAACAGCGTTCGATTTAATTCCCCCCGGCGAACTAAGATACTGCGATAGGGTGAAAAATACATGTTTCTTTTTAATTATACGAACGGGAATGAATATTCGCGAACAGATTTCTAAAACATTGTGCGAGAGAGTGCGGTCGGGAACGCAAACAACGGACTGAGACGTACTCCGACCGCCGTATAATTCTTTGTGAGCGTTAATTAACTTTTTATTTTCCCGTTCATCGCTGCGCTATACTGTCCGACACACTGAATACCTACGGGAGAAAAAATACAAAACAATTATACCGCAGCAACAATCCCTAACGACCAGACATTCGAGTAGCGGAATTACAAATGGCGCAAAATTATGAGGAGCTTCAAATAATCATTAAACATAAACGCGTAATGGTTTCCCATTCAAATGATGGCTCGTAGCAGTTAACTGCCTCAGTAATGTCTCAACACAATCTCGAGCAGAGAAAATTGTAACGTTTTAGCGGCGTATTAATGAGTTATTGCCTATTAAATATAACAAGAACACATTTCTTTATAGGGTGGACGTAAAGTTGAGCATGGCTTAGTCTGTGTCCTCATGAGGGCGCATGGCGCATGGCCGAGTTATATCCGCTCGTTGACTGAGACGAGCGCCTTGATTAATTACACTTATCTTAATAGCAGATTGAGTGGCGTTTTTAGCGGCATCGTGAGCAGGTGGATGAAGAATCGCTCTGTTATTGTGATTGATTGTGTTACTATGAACTGTCTTTGATGAAATCCGAAATTTATTCTGGTTCTGAGGTTTTGGGTATCACGGACGAAATTACAGAGTTCTTTGGATAACTAAGTTAGTTATTAGATTTTTAAGTTGAAGATCACAGAGGAGAATTCAATATAAGTCGGTTTATGCCGTATCTATAAATAAGTAACATGTTCCTTACATTTTTACACAAAAACTTCTTTATAAATAAGCATATTTATGAATGAAATATGATTTCTTCGGTTCTAGGTAGCCAGCGTATTCCGTTCACGTTTAAAAGAAGTCGTTTACTGTCATAGTGAAATGAAGAAAAGGACTTATTCCAGTTTTCGCTAAGTCGATAGCTGAGTGCGAAAAAACTGCGGGCCGTTAGAACATTTCAGTGACACATCTCATTTTTTACGAAGAAATAAAAAGTAGTTTTCTTCGAATGAAAATGCAGTTTTGTAAGTGGCGGTAGAGAACTAAAGATGGACCTTGTGAGAGGACCACTTTAAAAAAAAAAAAAAAATTAAATACTGCAGAATTTTATGGTTCATTTACAAAACACAGAACAATTTAATTGCCTTCAGAATGCAATAAGTTTAAGCAATAATAAAAGCATTTAAATTACAAAATTTTAACTTTTAATTATTGTTGAAATTAACGACCGGCGACTCATATAAATTGCCTGTATTTTTGAGCAAGTTACATTATTATATTTTGAGAACGGTTTATTTTTTTGCGGTATAGTCCTTTACTCAAACAGGCGACGAGTGCTATCTATAGCCTACATAATAAATAGCCGTTTGCGAGTAATTGAAAATTCTCGTGACACTGGCAGCTATAGCTTATGGACAAAATTAAATTATGTTTTTATCGAACATTCATAATGGCCAGCAATAAAAGCACTAGGCATTTGAATATGGAATTAAAGTAGTTCTTGACTCATCTGTGAACTTGCGGGCTAATGTAGGCTGTATATCTGTTAAATTTCGGCGATTCTGTATCAGAATTGCAACACTAAAGTCCATTTGATCATCGTATTACAAGACTTACGGCGATGCACTACCGACCCATGGTGGACATGCCACCCATGCACAAAACGTTTCGGGAATATTTTCGTTGTGTGTTCAGTTGATCAGTGGAATTTCTTGCTGGAGTCTGTGTTTCATGATGGCTACTACCTGCGGGTCTTTATGTCAAGAGTGAATAGGTTACCATACGGTGACCACACGCTAGGTGAGGTATGGGTCAAACGCTAGCCCATCGAAATAATAATAATAAAAGATACATTTTACGGTACCTATAGTGGATGATTATAAATGATTTACAAAACATCAATAAGCATTTGTTGTTAAGTAAGTAAATAATTCCACAAAAATAATATAATTATCAAAACAATCATAATTTGTAAAAAAAATACATGTTTTTCAGACATAAACAGGTAAACATTTTATCGGCAATCCTTGAAACAAATTTGAAAAGATATTCTGGGCCTCAGCCCATTGTCAGGTTAGACGGAAAAGTGGGCTCAGTACAAAAATCTCCTTAATATTTTATGAAATGACTAAAAATATACGTTATAGATATCAATTCAATTACCTATAATGTTAAGTGTGGGAGTAGATTCGCCCGCTTCTACACGCGAATCGAACATTTGCAGTTAGGTACATGTCTTGTATGGAATTACTTACGAGACTGGCTTTACTTTTTGCAATCTATTTATATTGGAAAGTGATTTTTTTCTTTTCTTTAGTAGGTACTTATGTCACTTCGTTCTGTATGGTGTCGGACGTAAAAGAATAGCACCACCCTATCACTTCCTGCGAGTGTCGTAAGAGGCGACTAAGGGACTCACCAGAGAATGGGCAGCAGCATTTTCTGTGGTTTTGTGCATTGCAACAGCTACACTGCGATCGCCAACCCACCTGTCAAGCGTGGCGATTATGGGAACCCCCCTTGGGGAGACCTATGCCCAGCAGTGGACGTTTTTCGGCTGATATGATGATGATGGTCTTGTAAATCAAATCGAAATCATATTTGATAGAGTGATCAGCCAGAGTGGCTTCAAAAGCAATATAAATAACTTTTTGCACCTAACAAGGAAATAGTGTCTTAACCATTGAAGGTTTTACATGAAACAGACATATTCCGCGAATTCGAATTCCAATATACAAAAATTCTTTGTACCTACTCATTATTTCGCGATCCCAGCATTGGACCCAACACAAAATTTAAGAGATTGCCAATGAATTAAAAGTCATTCTCTCTATAGTTGTCGCTTTATTACATTTCGAGAAAATTTGAGACACCGTCACAAAGAGTGGATACAATATTTTTTGAACTGGAGTATCCTGCGTTATACCCATACGTACATTATGTATGTTCACACTAAAAATAGAGGGCAGTTGAAGAAAATACTCGGGCATTTATCACGGGCCTTGGGTAAGCCCGTTGCTCCGCCCGTCCAAATGTAAGTACATGAAATAAAATGATACCGTCGACTGCGGGTACCGATATAAGAAAAGTTTTAAAATTATTTTTTTCACTTTTTATTAAGTTTTTGGAGTTAAAAGTAGTTGTGGGTTTGAAGTTTCTTGCTTTTCTTCGACAGATGCTGGTTATGGTAGCTAACGATGATTCCACTTAGGTAGCTTTTGCAACAACGAGTGCAATTATGTTAGTTTTGTTCGTAGTTGCAGAAATGGACTCTTGATCTCTGATTGATGGATAGATATTTAGGAAAACATTAACGCAACGCAAAATATGTAGGAAAACTTCACTCCAGCACTTTTAATTCTAGAACAGAGTAATAACAATCAAGTCAACTTTCCAAGCGTGGTAAATTATAGCCACTGTTCATTAGAGCTCAGTTTTCTGTAGCAAATATACACAGATTAACGTGTTCTCCGCTGAAAACCTAATACCTACCTACAAATCTATGTAACACCCCACCAATTAACAAAACGACATCTGCGAAGATATCATAGCCTGAAATACCCGTAATTGATATACCTACGTAGTTATGGCGACCCAACAAAGATTTGGCCAGTTTCCATCTTATGAAATGGTAAAACAATTAAAAGTTTCTCTGCGCGGAGCTTATGACCAACTTTTAAAGACTTTAAAAACATGTTGTGCTTACAATCAACTTTTCCTTTGTAGATATTAATTAGCAAGATAACGTTATGTAAAGGGTTATGTTTATGTTGATGTCCATGGCTTATTAATTAATTAATTAAAAAACATGTAACGGTAATGTTTGTTTTCGTTTTTTTTAATGAAATACGTTTTTAACTTGAACGTTGTTTTGGCAAATTTAAGGTTATTTGACCTGTGAAGCACTGAAAAAATCAGAATAGCAATGTGTCTTTTGAAATCATGAGAACGGAGTTATTAAAATATTACTATGTAATATTCTCATTCCCGGATAATGTGTTACATGCCGGGCGTGTATTTAGCACCCAGTATATTAAACTTTTGATAGCGAAAACGCACACAAAATACCCAACAAATAAAACGCGAAATATATAGGAAAACTTCACTCCAGCAGTTTTAATTTAAAAGTTTAGCACTGAAATCAAATATAAAGTGGACAAGTTAAATTACGAAGGTATTTCTGTGGAGTCGAATAGTTGGGGCAAATAGGGGGTGGGCAGAACTGTATGCTGGGCTTTGTGACTGGAGTGAGCGCTGTCGAGTGTTTTAGCCACACTCCGGAGTGGAGGACCCTTGACTCACGGCCAGCGCTCAACGACACTTCACTCCTGTTACTCGATTAACCCAAGTTATTAGTCCTATCAGCTTTTGTTTCAGCGTAAAGATTATCTCGTCTCAATTAGCGGGCATTACGTGGGATTATTACGTGCCGAATAGTACGGGAAGCAGTTGTGCGGAGCGATAATTAATTTAATACGGCACGGTTACTGCGTGTCGGTTATTAGCGTTAGATTAGGTTGGCTGCAGAACGTTGAGCGATAGTGTTTGCAGTTGATAATAATTACTAAGTTTATGTATTACGTTTGGTTTGTTTAGTATATAGCCAGGGGCTTCACCCGCGTGATAGTTGAAAATATCCCCACGGGTCCCAGGGTAATAGGGTAGGCAACAGGGTATACCCATGTGCCAAGTTTCATCTGTTAAGAATTTAAAAAGTCAAAAACTGACAGAGTTACTTTCGCATTTATTATGTTAGTATGGATATAACGCTGCGAAATAGCTTCATCAGCCGTTTAATTAGTTGCCTAGCCTTTTCATTTATTTGCGCCGGTTTTTCAGCGACCTAAGTGACATTTTTGGTTCAATATCGTTTAGTGACTGGCCCATGTCACTTATGTCGCGGATTAAACGGCGCAGTTCAATGAAAAGGCAGGCAATGAGCCGTGTGCTCAAATAGTTCTAAAATGGTCCTCTAAATATCTGTATTGAATCTGCAGCTCTAGTTGTTATAACCAGACATTGCCATATAATTTATTTTACACAAAATATTGCCATCTAGATCGACCACTACCTGATACATAACTACAATAAGGCACAAACGTCAAACATCTCGGCACTAACCGCTCAACTAGCCCCCTTGAAACTCGGCCTTTTGGCAAATTATTCATCCGCCGACCTGCGGATCTTCGCAGAGTGACCCGTCCTCTCGGATGATTAGTCTAAAACTAATTGATTCCTCGGCCACGGAGACCGGTATCGGGCATAGAAGAAGACTATCTAGAAGGGACAACTGAAGTACTGATCGGACAACAAGTCTTCTCTCGCTGAGGTTTTTGGAGGAGATTACTTTTATATCGTAAAAACGGTTCCTATTGGATAGGCACACCCCAGACGCGGGAAAAACGAGTTATTTTGAAGACATCCGTTACTCTCGGTATTTAGCACTAGGTGACACATCTACTTTTTAAAGACACGTCACACAAGTATGAGTAACAAAGACTAAAATGTAGTTTTTTTTTAAATACTAGTTTTTGCGCGCAGGTTTGCTCCCTCTTGTTCATAATTGTAGATTTTAGGAGTAGCCTTTATTCGTTTTCAGGGTCTCATCTATCTTTGTAGCAAAATTCGTTGTAATCGGTTATGTGGTCGGTCGGAACAAATAAACAGCAAAAATTAACTCACTTTGGCATTTATAATTTTATTTTAGTTAGGATTTTGAAAGTTGTACTGTTTATAAGATACCTACTTTTGGCCAATTACCTACACCTATTTTGGCGGCATTGGTGACAAAGGAAATATAATTTCGCATCCATTCGGATTTCTTAGTCTATGGACTCGGTCCCGCTAATACCTCGTAAGTGCTTCTTCACGGACGGCTCAACCTCGTGGTTTTGTCCTGTTTAAAGTGTGGCCGTTGACGTGATTTGGGTCCCTGTGACTTTAGCGTGATCGACATCGTTTAGCAAACTTGCTGCTGACAGTTGCAAGCTTTCTTTTGTTTTGTTTTAGTGTTGAACGTGACGGCTCTTTGGAATGGTGAATGTGTTTATTAAGGTCTGATTTTTTAATCCACTGATAATTTTAATTCAACTAATAAATGCGACAGTTTGACAGTCGTTGCATAGAAAATGTGTCAAACCATATTTTTACTACAACTATCCAAAATCGGATGTCTAAGGCTAATTTAAATTTCCAACAGTAGCTGAAACTCATTTTTGCCTTTGTAACATGACGTTTCAGCAACTGTTGGTAGCTAATTTGACAGTTGGTAATTAGTTATTGAAACGGGCCGTAACTTACCTATAGTTAAAGTTGCCGTTAATGTTGACGCAATGCAAGTTGGCGGCAGAGTATGTCAACTTAAACGTAATAAAAAGTTGACAGTGAACATTGCATACATAAAAGTTTCAAATTTTCAGCTCCATGCGAATTATTGTAACTTTGAATGTCTATTTTGGAATAAAAGGAATCCCCCCCCCAGGTTCATGGACTACAAAGGTATTTTCTCTTTGAATTTTGCCTTAATTTTAGTTTTATTATTTTAATAACCAAATTTTATCGCAGTATGCCAGTAATTATGGATTCTTGGTAACTGTCAAAACTCATTGTTTTAATATTTTCATCTTCTCAGCGTTGTCATTCAATACCGACTGCTATGCAATTAAAAACTTGTCAAGGTTTCGTTTCTGTGCATATTATTTCGTTTAATATAAGGTCCCATTAAAATATATGGACAAATTTAAACATAGCGTTCAGTACGTCTAACCAAAGATATCCAAGTAAAAAAAAAACTAAATAAAGTGATTTTATTTTGACCTAAAAATTTGCCGGCACACTATCATAAACACATCCATTATGAGTAGAGATAGTTGACATGGTCACGTGCCTGCACATTTTGTAGTATCAGAATGATGAGATAACAAAAACATCGATGTTGATATGCATTGGGTAACCAACATTTTTTGTGTATTTTCGTTATCTTATTGTTTTTCTTGTAAGTATCTAATGCGTTTTTCTTATTTTTTTTTACCATTGTCCATGATTTGGTGGTCTGACTGATTTCTAAAAGGATGTCCATCTATTTCAATGGGACCTTATATATTTTTTGTAATATCTTGGAGTGCAACTTTAATTACTATTATTTTTCGGAGATAATATTGTCTATAAAATTATTGTTAATTTTAAATAAATAATAATTTGAATAAATATAGGTAGTTAATGAAAGCGACAACGGCAGACAACCTTTATTCAAGCAGCAGAGAGAGATTGCTGATCGTAACAACAATCGTTGCTGTACTTCTCAAGGCAAAATCCTTTAAAAAGGAGCTCTACAGTTAAGCCTTGGCTACACGCTCAATATTATTTGCACCAATTCTTGTTTGTGCAAGCAAACATGTGCGTTAAGACGGCAAAACGATGTACCGTAAAAGTGGCCAATGTTTGCACTAACTGTTTGCGCAAGCAAGATTGAGGTGTAGCCGAATCTTTACAAGACAAAATAATTAATCAGCTATTGTAAAAAACATATTTGTATCAAAAACTAGATAAAAAAACTACTAAAAAGTTCCAAACAAGTCACTTGTCAAGCAGTCTGATGTCATTAATTGGTGTATTTTTATTTCAGGCGCATAATTGATACCACAAACTGCATCAGACTGCTCGAAAAACAATACCCTCTTTCTTGGGCAGTCGGGTAAAAAGTTCAGAATAGGATTGACATGTGCTACCTTAATTTCACGAGTTAAAATATTCCGGCTAGCGTTAGCTAAATTCCACTCCCTCCTCAGGTACCTAGTGATCTCATTTGTGTATGTTAAAGTCAAAGTCAAAGTCAATTCATTTATTTCAACTAGACCATTAAAAGGCACTTTTGAACGTCAAATTTACAGTTTAAAATTAAAATATAAGTGACTCTAGTTGTCCATTCGCAAAAAGTAGATTCTTATGGAGAAGAACGGACAAGAAACTCCATAGTTACTCTTTTCAAATATAAGTTTTACAATATTTTGTATACATAGGTACATTGATCAATTGATTATATTATGTGAGCACAATGCATCCAACATTACACTAATATACAGCACACACTTATATACTATAGGTACAACAAAGCAATACCAGCAGAGATAAAATTAAGTTTGCTAGTAAGGGACATGGTACTCACATATTTACAATATAATTAAAAACAATGGATCAGTGTGTGAGTTAAATTACATATTAAAAACCTGAAAGTACACCAGTAAATAAAACAAGTTTGACTTTTTCTACTATACCCTCGATTGGCCTATGGAGCAGGACCAGCATGTTTCCAAGCATTCTTATCTTTAATATAATCATTATAGTTTGTAATATGCTTGTTTACAAAGTGTGGTTTTAATGTTAGTTTTAAATTTTCTTTCATTTAGTTAGTATGTTTTATGTATTTTCCACTGATTACACATACACACAATCATGTGGTATGACTTTACTGTAATGTAGCAGCAATCAAATACTCGTTACAGGCAGCAAAATAGTATTTGACTGAATGTTTTATTACAATGCTCAAAACCTATAGAAGAGACAAAACTGAGGGACTGAGCGATTGAGTGACTGACAGACAACGCACAGCCAAAACTACTGGTCGTGGAATGCTGAAACGGCATGTAGAGGTTCTTTGAGGAGTGTAGGGAAGCACTAAGAGATGATTTCCCGAAATTATTACGGGAACGGAAAAAAACGGGATAAGCGCGTGCGAAGTCGTGGGCAAATACTAGTAAAAAAATATTCATAAATCGGAAAACGAATCGAGAATCATTCGAGAATCATCAAAAAAGCATTACTTTAATTTTAATAATGGTCAAACACCCTATTGCTGCAATTGTTATGGCCACCTACTGGGATCGTAAAATCTAAGGAGTTAACCAAGGACTCAAAAACAAGAAGAAGACTATAACGTTACCCAGCAATAAAGTAGGAATCATACCTATTAAAAGTTTACAATTATCTCAAAAAGTCTTGCTATAACTACAGTTTTTAACCGACTACCAAAAAAAGAGGAGGTTCTCAATTCAGTGGGTATTCTTTTTTTGAGTCATCTACTCTTTCACCAACTTACCTGTGGGACCACCTTTTAATAATAATCAAATTTTGCCAGTTGGTACCTACTTAACCAAAGACAACCAACGTTTTCCTGGCCATCGATACACTAAAACCAACAGTGTTTGAAATAAGAACGATGTAACAAACCGTAACAAATGTCAGGATAGCGTGCCGACGTAGCGATCTATCAGGGCTCGCTTATCGTTCGTATCTATCATAGGGCTGTGGGACGAACTTCACCCGCTTATGGAGCCCTAATAACCTGAATAGTTAAATCAATCCGTTTGCAGAAAGAGGTTGAGGAAGAACAAGCTTATATTTGGGATTAACAGTGATAGTAGAATATTAGTTACAACAAAAGAATGTTTCAGAAGTGCGTGACCATAATTAAGGGTATTGTTCCGTGTCTGATATACAGTAAATAAACGATAGCAAAAAAAATACTGCCGATTTTCAAAAAAATACTAGGAACTTACTGCAAAAAAACGACTAAAAGTCCCAAATAAATCACTTTTCAAGCAGTCTGATGCAGTTGGTTGCATCTAAACTGTGATAGAACCACAGCAGAAGCCCCGTATAGTAAGTAAATAATGGCAAACAATCTAATATCTCAAAGTAACGATCTAATGATAACCAGCAAGCTTTCTAGGATCATGTATCATCATCATCATATCAGCCGAAAGACGTCCACTGCTGGGCATAGGCCTCCTCCAAGGGGGGGGGGGAGGTTTGCCATAACCGCCACACTTGGCAGATGGTTTGGCAATCGCAGTGTAGCTGTTGCAATGCACATAACCACAGAGATAGCTGCTGCCTATTCTCTGGTGAGTCCCATAATCGCTTCTTACGACACCCACGGGAAGTGATGGGATGGTGCTATAAGTACTTTTACTTCCGACACCATACGTAATCATGTATGGCTGGGACTAAACATCTGTGAATATTTGAGGACATCTTTCTATAACATAAACTTCAAAGAACTACGGATGGATGCGATTAAAATATTTAACAAAAATATATATATTTAACAAAAGATTTTTATTCATAAATCACTCCGTTAGATAGGTAACTAGGTTCAAAATATAAAGTACTAGCTACTACCAATGTCGGAAATTATTTTTAGGGAACATACTCCCGGCATAAAAAGCCTACATGCTTTTCAAGATCATCTGGGTAAGCTCGCTCCATCGTCGACTTTGTCTCTGTCATCTATGACCTAGACTAGAGTCAAGAGCAGACCCATCTCAAATAAAAAAAAAACTATTATCTATGCCTAATTTCATCCAGATCCGTTGAGCCATTATAGCGTGATTGAGTAACAAACATCCATCCATCCATCGAAACTTTCACATTAATAATAGTAGTAAGATACTTGCAGATAAATAACAAATTACCTCTCATAATAATTCACCTAACAAGCAATCTCAATCCACTGCTAATCAGACGCGACCAATCACATTTCATGAACTGTTTCGGAACTTGATTCAAGGGTTCTAAATAAATGATCCGACCGAAAGGCGGCACACTCAGCTGCTGAGAATTAGCCATTGATTTCCTTAGGAAATATAAAGTGTAGGTCGCTGCTGAGCCACATTTCCCGGTGAGACCCGGCCCAGCCCGGACGCTCTCAGCGTTTAAAGGTCCCTAACGAGCGATAAAATTCCCCCGAATTCCTTTTTAACTGCAAGAGAAGTTTACCTGCGGGTTGGTAAATACGAACCCACATTTGGTCGCTGAATTGTGATTCACAATCTGTAAATAACAAGAAGAAAATTCAGTTTATTCAAAGGCTGCTCGCTGTTACGTGTAATTGGAGGGTGACGTTCTTATTAGAACCAGCCATAATTGAATACACATACAGCGGCACTTTGGAACGTAATGCTCATTTTTTGCAAGTAAGCGCTTCGCTGTCTTTGTTCGAATGAGGAATACGAGGAATTCATTACGGTTTGAAATCGCATCGCTACTCTGTTTCCGT
Source organism: Mamestra configurata (assembly GCA_002192655.3). NCBI lineage: Eukaryota > Metazoa > Arthropoda > Insecta > Lepidoptera > Noctuidae > Mamestra > Mamestra configurata. The sequence goes on from NDFZ01005416.1 coordinate 541,546, forward strand.
TATCTAATTAGTATCTTCATTTGAAAATGTTTGGATTAAATAAATAGTTGATGCACTCTAAAGCATGTGGGGTTAAGTGCGATGCGCTAAAAGAGTGTGTGAACGAAAATCGTGCGACAAGTGTAGCGTCACGGTTGAACAAATTGATGTTCCTAATGGTAGCCATTACAGACATTGTGTGCGCTCGATCGAACATAAAGGTCGACGAGACCCCCCCTCCCCGCTCCACCGCGCGGGATCAGCTTCTGAAGGAAAAGTATGATAGCTGATATTCATAAATTTGTGAAAAGCTATACGATTAACAAAATCCATTTGTAAACCCCGTGTTGCTTATTTAATCGATTTGGTCCGATTCAATAAAACTTTTTTTAATATTTTAGCTAATGTCGTAGTAAAAAGAGATAATCCCTGTTCACATGTGCGTTGATTAAAATTCCCTATATTCGTTTTTCCAACCTATTTTCTTCGTTCAGGATTGTATATTTATATGTATTCGAGCTAAGCCAACTTTTGTGTTAGAAATGAGACGAAGCAGCAAGCGACGACGTGTACTTATCTAATAACCGTCAAATCATGTATCAGCTTATGCCAGAAGTCGCTGCTGGTGCTGACGGCTATGTCGATGATACTTAATACAACTAATTTAAGTTTAGTGAAGTTTTGTGACAACAGCGAACAGTGCCGCGCTCAGTAAAACGAAAGCCTTGTTTAGCTTCGAGCCAGCAGATAAAAGTTATCTTGAAAAGTCGGCAGCCGCAACAAACTTAGCAACTGTCTTCAGGTAGGATAAGGGAAACTCGATTAAGGAGGAGAAAAAGTAATTCGGGGCAAGAAGAGTTCGTGGAGCACAAGTTTAATTAAGCATCGACGGCGACAGACGAACGAGGCACATATTGACACAACAACTTAAGACATTCTTCTAATTAGAACATCTTCCTCACTATTCATTTAAACTCACTGACGCGGCTTTGAGTTCAAACTCAAACTTTCCATTCAATACATTCAACAGTTTTTAATACAAAAACTTCCGCCAACATCCCGGAAGGTCCTCGGTGGAATAGCCTGTTATATCGAGCGAAGTTTCAACGCTGAACAATCGAGCTAGTAAGCTCATAAAAATCATAGCAATTCGTAGAATAAAAAGGCAATTTGAAACAAGAAGTAAACCGAGTGCATCCACGAAAACCTTTTTGTTTCCGCTGGTGGTTTGGAAAGTTATTTAAAGTGAATAAGAAGCAAGCGGCTCGAGACCTCTCGGCGTTCGCAATAGTCGGACATCATTGTATTCAGGCTTGAGGCTTGTTAAGTAGCCCTCCACAATTCGGTTTGTCTGAAGTATGTTCCTAGGTATTTTGGTAGGAGTGGTCGTTAGCATTTTGTTCTTTGTGCTCAGACGTATGTTTCGGTTGTGTACTAAACTTCGGCCACGAGCATACGCGCGTAAAATTTTCAGCCAGAAGAAATGTAAGTAAAATATACGAAATTCTGTGTCACGAAAATATTATGCCCTGGTTTTGTGCGTTGAATAGATGACCCATATTCTTTAGTAAATGCTGTGTGTATAAAATAGATTTTAACTCGTACTTTATTCACGTGCACATAAATACGCCTCTTACTTTATCTGCATATTATACTGCTCAATATTTGTGAATGAAATGATGAAATAATAAAATTTAACCACGTGGAAATTCCGCATCACAAGTACGTGATAAAAACAAATAATAATAAAAACGGTATAACGGAGGTCGTCTGTCCCCATTGTGTTATATTTTGTGACGTCATGGGAAGGGTTATCAATTCGTTTCTTATGTATTTTTTTATGTTTGTTTGGTCGTATTGCCAGCTGCATATTATTCGAGGGATTATATTTTTAATATATTTTTTATGTAATATTAACAATAAAAAGATGCGATTGCGCTCCTTGTTTGTTTTACGGTAAGTACGAGGGGGCGCTTGTAATAAAATAGAGACGCATATAAACTATTTTATTTGTCAAATTGTTAGTAAATACAGTTTGTTATGTAAGATTGCATGGTTCAGAATGTACCTCATTGGATACAGAAGATATGCGGATCGTCCGTCGTCATCAATGCTTAATAGACATTAAACATTGATGACGACTGACGATTATTGATACTAAACACGACAGATTGACTCTCATTTTACTCATAAAAGCAGTAAAATATCGGCTCCCCCATTGTCTTCCCCGTAGCACTTTGTACCAGCAGTATCGTAGGTATCCTCACGGCAACTGGACAGCTTTAGGTAGTCGGTGGTACAGTTCGGCCTTATTTGTGAGTTCGGCTGACTTGGCCGACTTGCCCCAACTGGCCCCAACTTGCCCCATTCGGGACAGGAAGCTTGTTAGCGCGACTTCTGCGGTTTTCGACTAGATAACATTGTGTTAAAGATTTAAACTATCTGCTGCAGCGCGGATCTGCTTTTGTGAACTTTGCTTACATAAGTACGAGGTACAAGTAAGAGTTACAAGTTCTTGTTTAATTATTATGCACGGCTATTGTAGTTTGATTAAATATGTGTAATTTCGAAACAATTTCTATAATGATAATTCAAGATCAGATAAGATTAATTAAATATCAGTGAAATATTCATTAATTAAATCATGATAACAATTTTATGATGAGAATTCCATAAATATTGCATTAAATCTAAAACGGTAGATTGGAGTTATCAAATTAAGTTTGAAATTCATCATAATTTATCAAAAGAAGAGTAAGAAGACGAAAAGAGAAAGAAAAATAGTATCTAATTTGTCAAAGTACACTGAAATAATAATATTAAAAAAATGGTATGCTAAAATCAAATTGTGTGCCTCAAGGTTTCGCTAAATGGGTCTTTATTTCAATGATATGACAGATGTACAACAGTCTACCTAACTAAATGGGAGCAGAAGAAGACATTCTTCTTCTTGCTACATACTTTTCTATTAGTTGTCTTCTCAGTAGTCATAACATCTTTTACATAGTCCATCTATCGTCTTAGGTCTTTTCCGCCTGTTTTATGTATATAGCTCCACATTCTAACATCAAAAACCATTAAAATTGCCATCTTTAATCAAAGTTTTATGACAGTTTGTAATTTAATTTCTACTTCCCTCCACACTTATCAGCTCAACAATTTGCAGTATCGAAAATCGTTTCGGGGACGTTCATCATAAAACTGTAATTGAGATTTGAGTCCCCGATTTGACGACACACTCAAACAAAATGGCGGCCGGAAACAAACATTAACGACAGTAAGATGACTCTGTTAATATAAAGCGCGAGATTTCAACATTTTATGGGTAAACACGGTGGTATAGTTGTTTCGTTTAGGATGGCTATGAAGGTCATTGCCATTTGCGTAATATCTCTTCGCAGGTTTCTGAGCAATAAACTAGGTATGTATCGTTTTTCATTATGGAAATAATGTTTCGGGTCAATATCCGAGACCTTTTTTTACTTTGCCTGCGTTGTCCCACTACTGGACAAAGACCTCTCCTATTTTTTCAGCGCTCTCAGTGTTGTCTTCCTCGGCCTACCTGTCAGAAACGAGTCCAGATCGTCACGACTTCACGCAAGTTTAAAGGCCTGTCACGTACCGTGACGTTGATGATTTTTTTTTACTTAGTATATCAATAAACGTTAGTAGGTGACCTCTATTGCCATACTAAAATGCAACAACCATAGCTGTACTACAACATACCCAGCCTTTGAATATGGTACATGGAGTTCTAGAAAGAGTCTCGCAAAGCCATGAGTGAGAGAGACAATGCTCTACAAACTCGAGCTGTTTCTAAAAGTCGATGTGTCATATTAACGCTCGGCTGCTGTACGTGAATTTGCAAATGGCCGTTTTACGATTGCAAAACTCGTTTCGAATACGTTTTAGAACTGAAATAAAAAATGCTGACGAAATAAATTTTGTTATACTGTGTTCGCTTGTTTACAGTTTTATGGCGTCCTTTTGCAATGTTGGATGAAGAATGAAGAATTTGTTGCATTTGTTTTATGGACATATGTTTTTGATTGGCTTTTTTCAGTCTCATTAGATTAGGAAAATATGAAATTATCTAAATGAATTATAATAAAACTAAATCCACTTTCCACTGTAAGTTCTAAATACTACTCGCGTGGATAGTTGTAAAATATAAATTCGCACACCCTCCGTCTCTCGGCATGAGTTGGTACGCTTCGAGCTACGCCGTAGCTTGGCGCATTTTGCTACGCGTGTTGCTACGGCGTAGCATGTGCTACGAGTACTTTCGCCTTTATACAGATTTAGGATGCTATGCTCACGTGTTATTTTGCTTTATTCTTGTGTCAGTGTCTTATAGAAGCCAAAGCGGGTAACATTCAGTCCAGTACAAAATACTCTTTTTTTTTAAGTGTTATAGCTCTGGTAAACTTTTGCAATAAAATACACACTTCATTCAAAGAAGTCTCATAACGAAAATCAATTAGTAATGCTGACATATTAATAACCTACACAATGAAATTAAAATAATTAAATTAGCACAAAGTTAACCGGAAAGATATAATATTGAAATAATTTATATTAAAAACGCAAAAAAGTACTGAATTATGGATCTAAAATGTGCTGCACTTTCAGTTTAAAGTGGAACTTTCCAAAGTTCAATTTTTAATTGGACGGCGTTGGTTCTTTACCTTTATTAATTTGCTAGTGCAAACGTCGGAGATCGAAAAAATAGAAGAGAGAACCTTTTACTCTATGGTAATTGCATTTTTGAACACGTAGCACCTCTCTTGATTTAATTTAGTTCAGATTTACTTTGTTAATGTTCTTGTAGGTTTTGAAGAAACGGAATGGTTTGTGTTTATTTTATTTATTTGGGAAGACAAACAATCGTACAGTGAGGATAACATAAATATAAAATTAAATTAAGTCTTAGGCTGGTTACAGTACAATCCAGTACGTTTCCACGGATAACTAAAATAAATAATGGTTCAGTGAAGATACTAAATAGATATATAAATAAAAAAAAATTATAATATTACTAACAATTAAAAATTAACAATAAATAAACATGAAAGAAAAAAAAACACAACATTAATTAATATAATTGAACTAGTTTGGCTTGAACTTTAATCAATAGTTTTCATGTTTCGTCCATTTTTAAAACATATCCCGCTTATTTGAAAAACTGTTTACTTGATGGGATACTTCTTGGTCGATTCAAGCTTGGATGGTTGAAACTTCATAACGCGTACCGTATAGTTGTGCTTTCCGATCGAGAGACCGCCTCTTCAAAACTTACAAGAACATTAACAGTAAATCTGAACAAAATTAAATTTAGATACAATGTCATGCCCATATAATCGTGATGATGAATGAACTATACAGAATGTTTTTTTTTTAAAGTTTGGGAAATCATCAAATGGCTTCTTCCGTTCAGGGCGGAGCGGAAGGGCGTGTCAGACTCTTACTGGGTAAAACCCATCCCTGTTCCTTCTAAAGCCCTTTGCGTTCCGGGGCCGCGGTGACTCTTTCGAACAAATTCCGCTACCCTGGCAGGATACAAGACGAATAGACCTATCCCTTTTCTCAACAGAATCATAATGAGAATGACACGTCACAGTAAGGGTGTTATCACACCAATCGATGATTGTCGATCGATGCCATGGATCGAAATCGATTGACGTTTATCGATTGGTGTGGTAGCTAAGGCTGATCGAGGAATACTGGGCGATAAACAACTAAAACAACACCTACGACGTTGATCAATTGGTGTGGTAGAAGTAGAAGCCATCGATCGACGTCGACTAATCAATTCTACCATCGATCAATGGCATTGATCGTCGATCGATCGATTGGTGTGGTAGCACCCTCAGGGGATAAAGCTTACGGGCCACCCACGGTTCTAATACTTAGCTTTTGATTATGTCGGGAACGGCTGTCGAGTTTGAGTTTTTAAGGTTTGTACAACAAAAAAAGAACAGCAACGCCATCTATCCCGTCAGCGACTACTAACGAAATCCTGCATCGCGCTATCAGAGTTTTTCGTGCGATTTGAACATATAAACAGTCCGAATTTCAATTATCGGGCAGTTTCCCACCAGACACAACAACCGTCCGGTCGGAGGATCCTCCCTTTTCTATGGATGTTTGTGGCACTTTACTCTCTGTTTCGCATACCCTCCATAGGCTCGATTCACAGATAAAGAAACTCTTGTTTACTCTTGGATAGTAGGAGCAAACAGAGCTATTAATTAAAACCTACACGAATTCAGACTTGCACTGAGAATACTATTAGAAACAATTTTCTTAATATGATAAGCCTGTGTCGTCAAAGGCGGCACGTGAAAGAACAAGTAAACACTACAGTACATCTTAACCCTCTGCGAATAAAGGTGATGACACACTTTCTACAATCTCCTCTTAAGAGGCACTTAAATTAAATATGTAGGTGTCAAATTGAGCGGATTAATTTTATTTATAAGCCTACTTAAGTAATAAGGGACGCCGTAAGGCCGGCTTGCGGCCTACTAACGTATTTAGAAGGGGAATGGAGCGAGAGTGGTCACATCCCATGTTTTATTTACATACCCACTCTTGTGTACATTTTGGGGCTCATGAGTTGCCTGGAGGTACCCCGAGACATTGTCTCGGAACCGTGTCTTTGATGTCACACGACGTAACGACATGTCAAGCCGAGCCATGTCAAATAATAGATAAAAGAACCACTAAAGCGACCATAAGCCTCTCCACAAGTGAAATTGTATGGTTCAGGGGGCCGGATTGATGTGAACTTTACCTTTTTCCTCTTGGTTTATTGAAATAATCATTTCCGAGCTATTTTTGTACCTTTTTTGCGAGTAATAGTTCTGTCACAGTACTTTCAACTATTTCCTCGATATGTTTTGGTTCAAAATAGCTGATGGTTTTTTCATACATAGTAAATATAGATATGAGTGGAGAGTGAAAAATCGTTTTTCTGATGTGAAAAATCCGAGAAATATATTTTTGAACGAGGACTTAGTGAAAGAGGTTCGACAATTTGCCCTGTAAATAAATGTTTCGAGTCTGAGATTCTAGGCCTGCGTGGCAGTTCGTTTTCTATTCTTTTGGATAGGTATGGGACTCCACTCCAAAACCTTCTTACTTCATGTACCATCAGGTCGGAGGTATCGGTAAGTGGCTTGCATGAGATTTTTTATCTAAATTCTAAATTACACAAAATTCAATGCAGTCTCAAAAATAAATAAACGAGACTAGCCCGTTCTTTCTAATTCTAATGAAACACACACAGAGCACTCATCTGTCACTAAACGCCGTACCTGAATCAAGAATCCGTCCCTCATAAGATGTGTACGAAGGTACGTGCCACAAACGACAGCTAAGCGATGTTTGCGCTGGGGAGCGCTTGAAGCGACACAAGATCACGCTAAACGTTTCAGAGGGCTAATTCGCGACACTGTACATAATTACTCACACGAGTTTACTTAAGTATTTTTAATGGAGTTAGGAGTTGTTTTGTTTAAATTAAATGAGGATTTGTGTGGGATTGTTGTTTAATGGGGTTGGTTATGAAATTGTGGGGTTTATTTTGTTACTAGCGTTTGCCAGCGGCCTCACCCATTTTTCCAGGACATGGTCAATGGAGTTTCATCCATTTACTTTCAGCCGTTAAGACGTGACGAGGTTACAAAGGGACAGACAAAGTTACGTCCGCATTTACAAATAGTATGATAGCTCAACCACGGGCTTTCTAACGTTGCATCTTACAGTACGCGATCGCTAATCCAGGACCTTTCAGCGTCATCGACCATCCGATACAAAATAGCAATATTTTTTCAGTTCTATGCAGTTGTTACTTCAATACTGCATCCTTATTTTTCCAATGAAAATGTTTAGGCCTACTTTTAAAAATGTAATAAAATTTTCTGTCCCATTTTGATTGTCCGAGTACATGAACTTCGGACATTGTTATTCTACCAAATGACCGACAAACATGTTAGAACAGAGTTTAAAGCCGTAAGCGGTGCACCGCAAGCAGCGACCAAGCCTCTTTGTGTTTGCTTAGGACTCTTCCTTTTATTATATTTTCGTTTGCAATGGTCCTACAGAACCGTACGTAATAAAAATAATGTGTGGGAGAAAATCTTTTATTCGTGGAACTGATATGTTAGGTAGGTTTATCTCTAATAGTATTGTTATTAAATTATTCTATTCCTTTCTGCAATTGAACCAGTTGCTGTTAATACTGCAGCGGTAGCGTTATCAGCATCCAGTCTAATTTTTGATAAAACCAAGTCAAATATTGCATGCCATTGTGCTATAACAAGTACTGATTAGTGTAATTCACTATGGCCTGCAAGCTACTCTGATACTTTTGTGCAAGTTACAAGCATGTGTATTATGCCCCTGATAGGACTCAGTTTTTTGAGAAAAGACAATAAATTAAGGAGGAAGTAGGCAGTTATTGACTTTTAAAACAAAAACACGTTAATATACAAGAGTACCAATTATATTTCATAAAGTATTCGAAAATGGTTGAGACAACATTTCAAAAGGTGAATTAACACATTTCTTTTCGTAAAAGCTTTGATATTAAACAAAGATATCAATTTGTAGCCGTTTTCAACAGGATTAAGATATAACAAGAACAATTTGAGTATAATCAAGGGTGATGGTCGTACAAAAGCCTTTTGTGCCCGGGGATAATCCGTCAAGCATTCCGTTTTATATGTACGGAATATGAATACCTTCGAACCCAAATAATTACCTTTTATTCGAGAGTATACTTTGAGAATTTTGCTGTAATTTTAAGCAGCTTGGATTATTATTTTTGCGAGGGTTTGTTTTTTAGGATAACGTTGGATCTCTTTTTAAACATGGTCGGTTTTTCAGGACATAATATGGCGATCCAAAATGTTTGCCTCCTTTATGTTCCGGTCACTATACTAGAAGTTATTGGGGTACCTATTCTTGGAAAAGATTAATGGAGAAAGCTATTTTTTATTAATGTGTAGTAACATTTGAACTATTGAAATGGGGAATTATTTTTTGCCGCAGAAAAGGTTTTATGTTAAAAGATAGTTACAAAAACTTTTTTACAAAAAAAAAAACCGGCTTCCATATAAAAAACACTACGAAGTCGGTTTTTTTTTGTGTAAAAAAGTTTTTTATTTTCCACTTTTTAGTGGTGATACCCCACAACTAAGTGACATTATTCCCATAATGAGTGGTTAAGGAGTTTCTTTGTGTGCCTTCGCAGTCAAAGTCCACACCAGCTCATAGTTAAATATCTACTTTGCTTTGGTACTAGTTTTTACTAAGATTAAGGTGAGGAGGACACTGGTGTATCTTTGAAGTTCCCAGTACAGTGCAAATGCAATATAGATGTAACTAAACCCAATGCAAAAAGAATCATTAAGATAGGTTAATGAACAATAAAGTTATGCCCGAATAGATAACTCCAAACATTTTAATTCAGGTTGACTTATTTGCATCTGCCTTCCACCCCTTCAAAGCCTACCGGCGTGATGTTATGTTATGAACTGGTGTAATCAATAAACAGACATGCTATTTCAGCAATCCCGGGAGATTTGCTATCATTTATTGAAGAGTTCCGTTGCCTACCTCCGAAATCCTCATCAGATCTTCACCGAATTGCAATGGAGCCAGTTTGGAAAAATAGTCTTCCAAACAAAAAAAGAATCATCCAAATTGGTAGACAATTGGAGAAAATATCGCTGATCAAACAAATGTCCTGGGATCCCAGCATCAGATCCTAACTTATACCTTCCATCATCAGCTCAGCAAGATGAGATGTTGATTACCAGGCACAATTATCTGAATTGCGTTAGAAAATATATGAAAAACAATGTATGTGCCTTTAAAATTTGAGGTTTGCCCTCGATTTCCCTAGGATCCCATCATCAGATTCTGACTTGGTGCCAATGGGACCACCTAAGGAGTTTAGGCTTTCGAATAAAAAAAGAATCATCAAAATCCATTCATAATTGACGGAATGATCGCATAACAAACATCCAAAAAAAAAAAAAAACAAGTACAGTCGAATTGATAACCTCCTTCTTTTGGAAGTCGGTTGAAAATACAATCACCAATCCGTGTACCAAGTACGAAACCAAAAGAATTGATGTACTTACTCCTGAAAATCACAGAAAACATGTGAAATTTGTATGTTTATTTATTCTTGTAAAAATAGACTTGCCGAGACGTGCTTTTAGACTGATTCGCGTTTCCCGCCTAGTCGCGACTAGTCTAAGTGTGCAAATGTTAGCGGTAATCGAATGCGGCGTTTCGCAGCTTCGGAATACAACCACTTTGCGAAAGTTTCGCAACATAGTAACATAGTGACATATCATACTTGAAACCTTTTAGGCCTCGTGAGTGGGACTTGACTGCTATGATACAAACTATTATCTTATGTTAACAAGCCAACTGCTAACATAACACAAGAAGATAATTTAAAATAACCAGGATCTGGCGCGATATTACAAACAAACTCGCTGCCAAGATCAGAGGGCCTATTTCCAGTCATTATACTTACTCGATCGCGTTAGAATTCAGTTCGCGTGTAGTTAGATAAACGTTCGCTAAATTCGTATGAAAAAAAAAAGAGGTTTCCGGTATCGTCACCACACATCGCTTACTCAGTTCAAATTGACGTGTACATACGTTAACGTGATGGAGTACGTTTAAAAATTGCTCAAAGCTGTAACGAACACTCGTGTTTAAATGTACTTCATTGGGAGTGGTCACGATGACTCCATTGTGACCACTGCCCCGAGGAAGAGCTGTAAACAGCATAGCCTGGAAGAGGCTCGTGACTCTCAAAGCTTTCCAGGACGAGAACCTTCAGCAGTGAAGAAAACAAATATGATTTTAAATTCCGTAAACGCTAGAACCTTAGATCAGGGGCCCTAGTTTCACCTGAAAATGCCATTATAATTCCATTGTTAAAAGGAATAGTACGTATCATACACTGTTTACCCTTTAGGAGTTGCCCTATAAGTGTGTAGGCGTTATTACACACGCGAGTAATAGTAATATAGAATAGAATAGAATACTCTTTATTATGTACACCATATAAGTTACAGAAAATATAGCTGTACAAACATTAAATAGGGTGACATAATGGGTGGCCTTATCGCTAAAAGCAATCTTTTCAAGACAACCATTGCGTAGATTAAAGAAAAAAGGAAAGAGAGTGCTGTGTGTAGGTGTACTATTTATGTACACAATAAAATATATAATAGATAAATGTATACAATAATAATTCTGAAACAAAAAGCAAAGACCTCAGTAAAAACGATTAAAGAGAGAATTAGTGATATTTGGCCATTGTTTTGAAAGTGGACAAAGATTGAGCACGCCCTACCGACACGGGCAAGGCATTCCATAACCGCACCGCTTGAACCGTAAAAGATCTGTCGTAAAAGCAGGTAGAATGCATATTATTATAGTTCGCGAACATATTCGTAAGAAGTTGGCAGTGGTATCATCACATCGCTAATGTTTTCCAATTACCCATTTGTTATAATTGTTTAAGTATTTATCTTGTTAATTTGAGTATTTATTATATATTTATATTGTATGTACAATTTATATATTCGTTTTATTTATTTAAATGTTTGTATGTATTAATTAAATTATTCTCCATGTTGCACCTACCGCCATTCTCTGCATCACCCAAAGGTTGACTGGAAGAGAATGCCTATGGCATTAAGTCCGCCTCTGTACATTTGTGTGCGTAAAGTGTTAATAAATAAAAAATTAATGCATCCGTATCTCTTGGTTTAGTTATATACATTATAACTAAACCAAGGCTAGAACATCAACTTAGCTAGCAAGCTCGGAGTAGGTGTAAATTGTTAATATGATCAGTGGGAACTCAGTAACTTGTAACGAACGACTCGGTGCATTAGCTGATGCACTTACTGATCCTAATCTAGCTTAGTAAGTCGATGAATACTACTAGCACTTAGAACCTTACTGTTAATACCGTAATTAATATAATAATAACATCTTGGAACAACTCACACACGGTCATCCCATTCCAAACTAAGCAGAGCCTGTGCAATGGCAACCAGACAACTGATAAACATACTTATATATTTCTAAATACATATATAATAGACAAATTACACCCAGACACAGAACAAATAATCATGCTTATCACACAAAGATTTGTCCTGGGTAGGAATCGAACCTCCGGTTTAGCAGTCAGGGTCACTAACTACTCGACCAACAGGCCAGTCAAAATTGACTTCCCCTTATGTTCAAAGCTCAGGCTCAGCAAGCGAAGCCTGTGATCAGGTAGCTGGGTATCTGTCAAGGGTGGTTGTGTTATTTTTTTTTAATTTGAAGCTCCCGCTAGTGTACGCGGCCAGCCACCACTCGTAGTGTAGTTCTTTGACATTTTCAAAGATATTTAAAAAAAACCTAACTGTATGATTAATTTAAATATCCATTACCAAATTCTTGATAAAATTATAAAAATGCTAATCTGTGTATTTAAGATGGTAAGATTTTCATCACTCAAGCCCTATATTTATTTATTACATTTTATCGTTTTAAATACCGATGCCTATCAATAGTGCGTAGTTTGATTCTTAATATTGCTAGCAAAGATTTGGGAGGCATATAATTTTATATTTTGAGTTTTCAGTTGAAATGATGATGACGTATCATGTCTACTGCGCACACCTACATTTAGCGAGTTATTAAAATTTCCAAACTCAAAAGTCAAAGCATTTATTTCAATTAAACCATTTACAGGCACTTTTGAATTGTCAAGGTCAGTCAAAAACATGAAGCTATTTTCACGTTCCAAAACATAGATCTCTATGGAGATGAACGTGCAAGAAACTCCACGGACACTCTTTTAAATAAAAACAAATGTCACAAAGATGTGGTTCCATTATTCTTGTCGAAATTTTCCCACATGATAAGGAAAATGAAGAATAAATACATCTCAGTTTGATCAAAATGGGTGGGCCTAGTATGATGGGGTTAAGTAATAATAGCAGTGTCTTCTGTCTAGACTTCTCCTAAGTTAGTTTTGGCTTCCAGCCTGGCCTCCTAGGGACACCATTTGGCCTCCGCAACCCATTTACTGGTCAATACGGCTTTGCTAAGATTGGAGCGGCTGCCAAACTTTTATGTTTGTGGCACCCCTTAACGACTGCCATCGATATTTTATGGAATCCTGGAAAGATATTTAATGCTTGGGTTTGGGTGACATGAATGTCCGTTTCGTGAGACGTTGTCACGTTAAAACACGCACGTTTCAGAATTGCATAATTTTCCTAATTCGGTGAGGATTACGTACTAGGCTTGTACAGAATGCTTGTGCGAGGTTTTGTTTTAAATGTCCTTCCCAGATCTCACATAACTCCATTTTTAAATAAGGGTAATTTGATGAGAATGTCAGACCTAGCAAGCTTCATCTGGCTACACTATTCTTTGGCATAATTCTCACAAAAAGCCAGACTATCTCCTATGTGTACATTGACTTGGTCGCGTGAAATCAACAAATTCCAAAAAAAAGAGCATCTGCTTACCTTCTGTTTACCTGGCTCCATAGAACAGCTGCATTCCGTGGGTGTCTCAAATTTGCTGCTTCTCGTTGCTGAACGACTTACTCCCACTGTTTCGTAAAAAAACGATTGGTACTTTTAGAATAGAATAGAATAAATATATAATTTATTTGCATAAAATATGGAATATTAATGGTCTTCAGTAAAAACAGTTTCACATATTTTGCTCACTAATTTTCAGCATGCAAAAGAAAGAACTTAATATAAAACCAAAAAACAAAAGAAAAAATATAAAAACGAAAGTTTTACAGTTAAATTACCTAAATTATTATTTTACCACTGATATAATAAATTTATTTTTAAATATTTTAATGATATTTTATTTTTTTTGGATTGATATACATTTATTTCAAAATTCAAGCAACACCTGCTAAGCACTCAAAAGGAAACCACCAAAAGAAAGTTCTTTTACGAAGTGCTTGCAGACGGTAAGTAACCAGGGTCTACATGCAGTTCGCGGTGATGACCTAAGTTCTCAGCAGCAAGCTAGCAGCATAACTATTTCACGACCATCACAACACATCACTACACTGCACAGTCCGTAACTATTCAATACCACTCACTCTCTCACTCATAGTTTATAAACTTCCGTAGGTAATGTATACTCGGAAAAAATGTAGACTCGATCGGAACCCTCGGTGCGCGAGTCTGACTCGCACTTGTCCGGTTTATTTTTATATCGCAGCATATTAAATTTTTACAAAATGTTTGTATACTGACCAATTAATGGACTCTGTCTGGATTAAAATAATTTTTATTTTATTCTATATTCCGAAATTGAAGCCATGTTTTAGTACTAAGTTGCCAGTGGTTTGGTTAGTTCTGCGCGTGACCCAAATAAACATAGTATATTCTTTCTTTCTTTCTATTTTCCTGATTAGGTGAGGAACTTAGACTTCAATACAAATCATAACTAATCATATATATATTCATTCTTTGTTGAAGGTAATCTTTAGATGTATTGATTTGATTTATAAAATAATTTAAATGATAGATACTATCGTTTTGGTTATAAATGACGATATTTTTATCTTGGAAACGTGCACGGTCCCTGTAGATTGGCCTCGGGAACGAAACCGCGAGAAATAGCGAATAAATACGAAACCCACGCAAAGAATTAAATTAAATAAAAAACATACACATCCATACCTCTCATGCGATAATGTGATTTTTATCAATTTGCCAGCTAATATCTCAGGATCATCCTAGTATTCCGTGTATGTGAAATATTAGCCGGTGTTTGAATGATTGTAACGGATTCTAGTCTCGCGTGTTGCTTTGTGCCGTGTCGATCGAACTTTCATTGTGTGTTTTACACTAGATATTACGGATTGGTAAAACTTGTGGCTAGGTATATTCGATGTGATTATGAAGCGACTAGTGCTATTTTTGTATGGTCTATCGATCTTTAAGGCCAGCCGCAAACGTTTGGTTTCCTGATAAGGAATTCATATTCGGAGATTTGAATGTTTGCTTTACATGTTCAATTAGGCGCACATGTTTGTACATTTTTCGAATGGTAAATAACCTGACGTTCCTTTCACAAGCCGTGTGTTCGTCAGAAGATCCAAAAATCGAACGTCTACGCTAGTCTAACGGAATTCTAAATCTTAATTCCTTGTCGGAAAACCTGATTGTTAAACCGTTCGTATGCGGCTGGCCTTAAATAGCTTTAAAAATATGAACCAATCAAATGAAAATACTTTTTTATTTGATTGGTTACTTTTTTTTCTCACTTTTTAGTTGTGATACTAATTACCCGACGTCATTTTGTTTACGTGGATGACGTAATTACATCATCCAAGTAAGCAACAAGTAAGCAAAATGCTCATAAAATAAAAACTGCTGAGCTAAACTGAATATTTTTTTTTACGGAACCAAATTGCAAGTATACTGCATCGAACGGATAAAGAATCACGTAAATCGGATCAGAAATCTCGGAGTAATCGGTGTACATATATATAAAAAATACCCATTGAATTGAGAACCTCCTCCTTTTTTGGAAGACGGTTAAAAAAGAAGTTGTCTATTTCAATGCGAAGTTGTGTTGTGTTGTATTAAACACATGAACGTTTGATAATAACATAAAACAACTATTAGAATCCTAACATGCAACAGTTTCACTTGTTAAGTACACAAAAGTTGTACTCAATAAACGATTTGTTTATTTTCTAGAACCACGTAGCAGTAAAACGTTTGCATTGTTATAAATGTAAGTAAACATAAAATGTACGAGCAAGGTCTTTCCCATTACTTTAAATGTAAGTTTTAAAGCGTTCCTACGAGCGTCTACCAGGGCAATATGGAGTGAAGTAGGTAATGCTCGTGAGGTGTGGTTATTGGCTCGCCGGCGCAACTTTCAAGTTTCATCGAACTCACGTAATATTGTCCCGGAGTGGGCGCAATACATTTACTACTGAAATTCCTCTCAGTTTAATAGCCAGCCGGAGGTTTCTCTTCTATAATACGTAAATAATCGTCAAGAACACTCCATAACTTTGTAATTGCTTTTTACCTCGGTGGGCGCGTGCTTTTAGCCAGATTGCTTATTTTGTTAATGAACTTCGGTGCCCAAAACTTTTTGCTTTCGTTTCTTTAATAGCTTAAAATTATCTCTTAAATATAATAAAATGATTACACAAATCAGCGCACAATGGAAAACTTTGTTTATTGTTAATGTTTTGATCATGTTTATTTGAGAATGTAAAGCCTTTGTGTTCAACTTTTATAATGTTTTACGCATCACTCGAGGCGGAGGAAAGCTCACAAGCAGGGCGATATCTCCCTGTGCGTTTGAGTATAATGGTTAAAAAGTTAGCGCGTTTGATATCACTTATACGAAATTGCTCAGCAAAGTGTGAATTCCAAAGTTTGATCGAAAAATGTTGTTGCGCTATGATTCAAAGAGTCAGGTAACAGTTCGGACATGTAAAGGCGCGGCGTACAAAAGAATTTCAATTTGGTACCGTATCGCACAACCCTTTTCAACTTTACAAAGTAATTTCCTGACGCGAAATTGATTTGTTGGCTTCGTGGTTTTTGTTTGGTGTGGCGACTGCGGTTTAATTAAAACGAAAAAATCTTGCCGTGAAGTAATTTTACCTCTAATAGCTGTCCCGCAGGTAACACAATTCACTGCCCAATTATTTCATGCCCAAACTCTCCCCTGAGTGATATTGTTTATCCTTACTTTCCAATTCTAATTGCGTCCCGCTTTACATAAACATTGGCAAACTCTGAAGTGTGATGACAAAACGTTTGGAATACAAACATCGATTTGTCAAGCAGTATCGATATAGAATTACTTCTTCAAAATGCCGCCGAGGATAATTTAATATATTAACATCTCGACGTCGAAACTCGAGCCGACTGACGTTAATATGACAAATAATTTCCTTCAAGCCTACCTCCGGCGTGCCGAGGAAATGCGTTGAATATGGTAATCATTTCCCATGTGCCTTGCTCGTACCAGACTTGCCTACCGACACTTTAAACTTAGAAATACTTCAGCATTTCAATAACTTGAGTCTCGGAATGTTGTCAGCGTCGTCGGTTGGCGGGCGCTTTAGAAACATGTTCTGTACTCGCTAATGAATAAGGATATTTTTTTTCTTTTGAAAGAGTAATTTGAAGTGGTGGTACGTGTGGTGGGTTAAGAAGATGTAGACTTGTATGTACAGGATTGTCGCTCGGTGGATGAATAGTGTTGAGGTTGTTTAGAACCTTATAGACTACTTTCCTCATTTTCTTTAGACACTTGACTGGTCTAGAATTCGAAATATATCTTTATTTATTTTTTACAAAAACCTTTGAATTCGTTACGAGTTGCATGACTGTTATTTTAAACGTTTCGTTTTTGCAGTTAGCGTGAAACGTGTGGAGTTATCTGCGTACTGAGTGCACGTTTATAACGTGTTTTCGTCACGCTGTCTCGGGGGAACGGTGTGAACTCGCGTTGTCTCCCGATGGCGCAATGTTGCGCTATGTCTAGCGGTCTAGCGGTATCGCTGACGCTGTGTATAGTCCTATAGTTTCAGTCGTGGTTGTGAAAATTTCACTTTCTGAAAATCTGATAGTTCCAGTAAAAAAATGCTAGTCTTTTCAATGCGCGGGCCCTAAGGTTGAACTTGGATTTCAGCCGAATTCAACGATGTTGGAAGAGAATGCCAAAAATGCCTACATATCAGTAGATTTACATACATGCGTATAGTGTCTGTAACCAACTTTATACGCAGTCTGTAGACCCTGCAGTTTCAGAGTTAGAACACATTCCAAGGGTTGGCAGTGATCGTGTGTATTCTTATGTTTTACTAGAGGAAACGGTCCTAAGTGCGTCCGAACTGAAGGATACAATGCGTATCTCAGTTTTATTTACCTCTAAAGAGGAAATCCTTGCGTACCATTTGATTTCCGTAACAAATAATACACAAAAATTCATTATTTACACATGTCGGATTCAAATATGAATAAGAATAGCGAATATCTCTTTAGGCGGCCTTGTTTTTGTTGTCCCTAGGGAGGAATTGTAGGCAAATGCGAAACAGACGCATTTTATTGTATCTGCTTATACAAAGTTAGTGTGACAATCCATTTCTATCGGTGTGGGAATATCCCCCTTTGTTCTTATTTCCAAGTAAAGTTTACGTTTCCGCGGGTTTCAGTCTTGTTGAAAAGCGAATTCCTGTGGGGGGTCATAACTAAAGATTAGACCAATTTGGGGTAATATGGGGCTCGTGTGTGACCCATTTAAGGGTGGGACGTGGTGAATGGTTTTCTGAACATCGTCATTGTGTCTTGAGAACTTAGAATGTGTTTTTGGTAATGCGTGTCTTCGCTTTAAGTATTTATGTGATGAGGGCCATGTTTTGAATATTTCCATACTTAATGCATTTTTTTCGTTTTCCCGTTCCTGATGATGGCAGGCAAATAATAATTAAAATTGATTGTAATGGAAATGCTACTCTGAGGAATCCGTGGCTAAATAATAATAGTCGCACGGGTCGATCTTAAAGGTTAAGCTACGCTTGCCGAGGTCGGTCTTTAGATGGGTGACCGTATTAATATACCGTTCGTCCGTGCCTCAAAAAGTCCGTTAAGTCTTAGTCCCGGCTGTCATTTGTAGAACTTTGGCAGACGTTATGGATTGACAGAAGTAGGAAAATCTGACACCAGTCTTGCTAAGAAGCACCGTGTTACCCAGTTACTGGGTTGTAGAGGTCAGATAGATAGTCACTCCATGCAACACTCTGGTATTCAGCTGAACCCGGTTTGACTGAAAGCTAATCCTAATAAAGTTGAGAAAAGGCTGGGATGATAATGTAATTAATGGAAATGTTACATTTCATTTATTAAAATGATTTCTTAGAAGTTAGGCTTCCAACAACCTAGTGAGTAAGGTTATTATTATTCAATGTATCACTGAAAATTTCAAAAGAAAAAAAAAAACATTGTGGTTTAAATTCCTGCCGACTGATGAATTGCACACATCTACCGACATACCAAATGAAAGATACATTTCGGGTAGCATCCCTACCCAATATTTCATAAAACCATCTCTCTAATACAAGGATATTTCTCAAAACATTTTATACCATGCTTCAGCACTAGATGCGAAAAGTCAGTTCCAGTGAAACCACAATAGCTCATTTACCAGCTTGGAAACCGCCTGGGAATATTAGTGAACCCACCTCAAAGCTGTGTACCGACCACGTTGCAGCATTACGTCCCAGATATCTAAGTTGCATGAAAAGAAAATGTGCAGTTTTGAAACATTTTCCAGCTCAATAATATACTCGTTCGCCGCTGATTGCGTTTGTTGCACACGAGTTTCAACTTTGACGTTTGAAGTTAAGGTTGAAAGTGTGTCGAGGCTTGTCGGATATAAGACAAAAGGGTAATGACTGCCGCCAGTGAGACCATCTGTTGGCCTCCATAGACATTAGGGCGCGTTCTTGCGAGGCTCTCAGCGGCGCTACACCGGGAAGCCAGAAATGTACGTCTTTTGAATTCGTTTGATCGTAACAGAAGAATTTTACTTTTAATAACTTTCCTTCCGAGTTGTTACGTGATCCTCGTACGTTTGATGTATTTTCGTGTTCTTGAAGATTAGATTTATAAAGTTTTTTCTCAACTTTCTGATCGAATGTTACGTAAAATCTTTTGGCTGTTTCTTGAACCTAATTAAAAATTGTAAAAGCTTACTTACGAGTACTGTAAAAAAGCTGCTTAATGTTATCAAAACAATAGTTTTCATCCGCCATCTTTGTTTCTTATAAAATAACGTTACAAAAAGATGTTCAGCGACCGAGATAAGATATCCGCATCTCTAGTGTGTCATCAAATTCAGTACAACGTTAAAATAAACGCGAGCCTACAGAAAACCCAGTGTTGCGTGCAAGCAAATATCCTGGGAGGCAATTGAACAAATTCTCCGGGTGTAGCGGGACCCTATCGGACCGCAATGTCAGTTATTATATCTGTTATCTCCCCTAGTCCATTACGAAGCCCGACGGACGCGACGCGACGCCTTGCTACATCGTTGACGTCAGAAGACGTTCTTACGCGTCGCGACTACCAAAGACGTCCATTGTCGAAGACGTTTTTTGTTGTGGCGTGATTACGAATTTTTAATGTTGAAGGTTTTCAATTTAGGGTGTCCTTGTGAGGTTGATTTTACAGCGACATTGCAAATGATTCATTTTCACAGGAATTAAGGTACGTTGAAATTAAGTCAGACTTACAAAATATAATATTTATTACTCCAAAATCATTTTAAAAGGCACTCCGAGTATTCATTTGTTTTTTTTTTCACTTCATGCAACACACAGGTACAAAGGCGGACTTCATACATTAAGCATTCTCTTCTGTTAGTCAACCAAGGGTGGTGGAGAAATAACATGGCAGGAGTATAAAAAAGCAAATGTTTATTAAAAATAAACCTACAAAAATACAACGACCCATATAAAACAACATTAACATTGTATGATCACTGGCTTCGGATAGCAATATAGATTAAACTATTCAAGGTTCGAGCGTATCTCTATAATTATTAATCTAAACGAATCGCCAATCAATACCGTTGGATCGTGGGAGCGATGTTTAATAACAACACCGATTTGGCTCTCGGCCTGTAAGTGATCGGTTGTAAGCTCCGGGATGCCAGCCCGAGCAAAGCCTGCAAATCAAACAAGTGTTCGGTACACCCGTCGGGTATCTGATTCCCTGATTCTCGCAGCCGACCCAATCCCCTTGGCGATGGGATCGTTCTCAATTAGAGATAAGGCCCTGAATATTCCGAGTGATCATTGCAGATGACAATTTGTTTATTTATCGTTTGATTTTTTTGGGAGGTTCCTATTGTATTAGATACAAGTTGTGAACAGGCAGCGAGCTTGGTAAATAAAGCGCGTAATGGCTTAGAAGATTAAAAAGCTCAGAAATAAAATTCTATCGAATAGAATATGTTACCAGATGAAGAGTGCTCATAAATAAAGTGAAACTACGATTTTTATATCTCTATTGAAAAACATCCGCCCATGTCTCTAACAGTCACCATTGTATTCAATGAAGATAATATTTCTATATTTAGGACGCCAAATAAGATTACAGAAAAAAAATACGGCAAAATATTCTGCCTAGCAACGAGTTTCAGAAGTGAAATTATAAGACTTCCTTCATGTTTTGTGCTGAGGATAAATATTTATCTACGAGTATTCAGCTAAGCGTGTATTTTCACGATATCATGTTTTCTTACTTGTCGGGTTATTGTATCTCCTCCACAATAGTGTGACTTCCACTGGAATATTCAAATATGTTAATACGCTTTCTTATTTAGTTGATATGAGTGTTGATATTCTCTGTGTGCCTGAGAGATGGTACAATAAAATATAATATTTTTGGCGGAATAACTGCGGCAAAAACGTTGGGAAAATTCCTACGAAAATTCCGGCAAAAGCGCAAAATTATAACGTCACATTAAATTTTTGGTACACATTTATGTTTTAAATTACTGTACCTAAATATGATTTTAACTTGACAGCTTAATTGAATTAATAAGTTAAATCAAAACAGTGTCAACAAATTACAATTATGCCCATGGAGGTGGAACGTGGAAACAAAATAATTGCTTGATAAATGATAGCAATAAAGCAATTGTCAAACAATCTGCCATTATAACAAGTGTTAACTTTAATTGAATATTAATTGCTTGGCATTACAGTTGACAGACAAACAAAAGAGACTGCATTATTATTACGGGATAACATTAATCGAGCATTAATTAATGAGGAAAATTAATGTAAGTCCTGTCAAGCTTATGGTATTGGAGTTTAATAAAATAATGCCTTAAGAAATACCTTTAGGCGCTATAGTAGGCGCCAGATAAATGTGGAATAAAGTATATTGACCTTTCCCTAATAACTGTTCATAGGTACCTGAACAATTAAATATGAATCGTTTTTCATTATTAGACAATGTTAAGGATCACGAGAGATGATGATTCGGGACAGCTTTGTGTCATTAATTCCGTTTTTCAAATTAAAAATGTCAATAATTGTAGGTGGGTCAATGACCGTTATTCCACGATTATCTGGCGCCTACTATACACTTATTACATTACTACATTACATTTACATATATATATTTTTTTAAGGATGGGAAACCATCAAATTACTTCTTCCGCTCTGGGTGGAGCGGAAGGGCGTGTCAGACTCTTACTGACTAAAACCCATCCGTGTTCCTTCTAGATTCCTTTGCGTTCCAGGGCCGCGGTGACTCTTTCGAACAAATTCTGTAACTTACATAGATATATTACATTACACTTACGTTTGGCCATTTATGAAAGTCACATGTATGTATTTAGCTTATAAAGTTGCTTTACTTTATTCCATTATTTTTCTGTTATACTTTCGTACCTACCATTACCTTTTTTTGCATGCACGACGTCTGTTATGAAAATTCAAGGAAAAATAAACCCAGGGACAAGGGATAACAGCAGTCACCTTAAAAGCGATTTAATGCGTTGTCCGCACAACGGAGGCACATTAAATGACCCCTGTAATACATCTTGAATATTCACCGGGGCAGGATGTAAAGGTCTCCACACATTAATATGGTCGACACCTGCGACCCAAGTGTCTGCGTCCGCTTTGAATGCGGTTACAAATATGATATGGAGGTTATTACGTAGGAATCATGTTTGTAACTAATATTTTCTCCTTTATTCTTGTTGCAATCTTAACTTAATATACTTCTGGACACATCTATTGGCCCACCTTGTATTTTCAGTTTCGTTTGGTCCTAGCTAAAATTTTATATTAGGTCGAGTAAAAAGTTTTTATGCAGTCTTGAACCTGGCACATTCACAATTTCATTCAATAGTCTTTTTTTGAATTTCGAACACAGAATTTAAAGAAACAAAAGACAATTTGGAGCCTGTTTGTTGATATCAAACAATCGAATACTAAGAAAACTTGGTTTTATTGGTTTACTTGGATTTAATTCTTGAAAAAGTGATTGATATCTTTGGTTTTGCAACAAACATTACTTATTCTTCTGGTTCTATCAATAATCTATGGATACTTCACCTGAAGTCGCCACCCAAGCTGTGGCACTTATTCAGGCCGGACACAGCCAAAGAAACGTGAGTGCTCAACTTAATTTAAGTCGATCTGCGGTCCGAAATGTTTATCGGAGGTACCTAGAGACTGGCGGCTTTGTTCGTCGCCAAGGAAGGCCACGATCTCGGGTCACAACTGAAAGGCAGGATCGATTCATCGTGACGACCAGCTTGAGAAATCGTCACCTTACCTCCATTGAGATACAAAACCAACTTCGCGACTTCCACGGAGTATCTGTGAGCGCTCGAACTGTTCGGAGAAGGTTAAAAGAACGCGATATGGTACCACACAAGCCAGCTAATGGGCCCAAACTAACGCGAGCCCACCGAACAGCGCGCCTTCATTTCGCACGCAGTCATTTAAATTGGACACAGCAAGATTGGAGCCGTGTACTCTTTTCTGATGAGTCTAAAATTGTGTTACATGGCAATGATGGAAGGAAGAAGGTCTACCGACGTAAGGGAGAGCGTTTCGCACAATGCTGCTTTGAAGAGAGGGTTGCTTATGGCGGTGGCTCATGGACTGTCTGGGGCGGTATATCCGCGAGCGGCAAAACTCAACTTGAGGTTGTTACAGGACCACGGCTGCCAACATTAAATGCTGAAAGGTACATTCGTGAGTGCTTAGAACCTCACGTGATACCATACGCGGACTATGTGGGCCCAAATTTCCTTTTTATGCATGATAATGCAAGAGCCCATGCGGCCGGCATCGTCAGGGAATATCTTCGGGATGTGAACATCACAGTTATGGACTGGCCAGCCAGAAGCCCAGACATGAACCCCATTGAGCACATGTGGGACGAGCTAAAAAGACGTGTTAGGGCTCGTCAGCCAGTTGCCCAGACGATGCAGGAGTTGAAAACTGCCATAGAAGAGGAATGGGAGATGATCCCTCAAAATTGCATAGAGCGGTTGATAAACTCTATGCCTAATCGTATGAGAGCTGTGGTAGATGCCCATGGAGGCAACACGCGTTATTAAATTAAACCTTTATTTGATAAAACATGTTTTTTATTCAAAAATCAATTGCCTTTAACAAGGCGCATATCCGACTTGTTAGGCGTAGCTCCATGTCGTATGGTATTCTGAATTCAAATTTAAAACAATACGATCGAAAAAGATGGTAAAATGTATCAGGTTTAAAACTGCATCAACAGTTTTTGTTCAATCTAGCAATCATATTTCGGTAGGGGCCATCGAAACCTAAACTCTAAGGTAGATGTGTCCAGAAGTGTATAAAAGAGCGAAAGTTTATTTTTCCATTATATTTTTAAGGGTTATTTTTTGCACTGGTCAGATATTTTTAATGTGACAAAATATGGCTGTTTGACTTATTTTTATACAAAAGCTGCGAAACCGCTATTTTTTAGGTAAAAATGAAAAATCTGATCTAATACATCTTGAATATTTACCGGGCAGGCAGTGAAGGTCTCCACACATTAATATGGTCGATACACCTGTGACCCAAGTGCCTTGCATCCGTTTTGAATGCGATTATAAATATTATAATAATATGGAGGTTATTACGTCTTTTTTTTTCTTAAAAAACGATTTTATTTGTTACTGATGTTAAAGCTAATTCTATCCTTTATTGTAATTTGTTATACACTTTTTGTAACTCATAATAAGCTCAGGACCGTAGAGTAGAGGAAAATTAAACCGTACCGGCAGTAGATTGGATTCTGGCTGTTTGTATATGTCAGTTTATATGTTTGTGAACACACCCACGATACAGAAGAAAGTCCTAGTGTGGGGCAATGTTTTTTTTTTAAAAAAAACTAGCCTTGTGCGAGTCGGACTCGCTTGCAAAGGTTTTCGAACGAGTTTTAATTTTTGAAACATGTTATTTTAACGCTATAGACTTCTTATAGACTTTCTTGTAAATTTATAGGTAGAGTAGATTTTCGGAGATAAGGCAAGGTATGGTCATTTTTCGTCTAATTTCTTAAATAACTTCAAAAGTGTTATAACTGTTATAATTATTTTAAAATATAATTAAAATCATACAATAAGCCATTTCATTTGATATGTCACAGGTACAGTTTGAAAAACTTTTTTTTGAAATTGTATCGTTTTTCCCCCAAAAGTGTATATGTGTACGAAATTTAAACAGAATCGGTTTTGTAGATTCGGAGAAAATTGGCTGTGACAGAAGAACAGACAGACACCCAAATGATCCTATAAGGGTTCCGTTTTTTAAGGATGTTCGGAACTCTAAAAAGAAAGAACCCATGGATGGATTCTGTGAAGGATTATCAGATTTATTTAAAAAATATAGAATGCCAACGCGCCTAGGCCTAGGCATTTTAACCAATTAACTTGAACAATTTGAACTAAAGATTTGCTAATCACTCTTTAATCATATGATTTGAATCTTTTTCATTAATAAGGCTGTATATGTCTGTAACGGGCGTGATTTCTGAGAACACTTACACATACATATAAGAGTTGGGAAAAGAGCAAAATAATTATGAAGATCTCTGGAAATACTTAAGAAGCGACACATAGGCTTATACTTTGTCTTGTGTGATGTTTATTTTTACTTCCACTGCAGCCAAATCCATCCCATAACAACCGAAAAGCCCTCGTGTAATGTAATCCCTCAATACCTAAAAAACAAGGTATTGCTTCTAATTTGATTGATTTGAGTGGAGTAAGTGAATATAAATAGTAAATTTTATTGATTAACTTAGGCCTAGATTATGTTACAGGTCAAGTTACACTGGCATAAAGTTTCTTAATCTAGTAAGTGAGTGCTTCTGTTATTCAAGATAGATCATGAAGTAACCTGTGTTTAGAAGAAACAGTTCCGATACTAGGTTTTGCCCGCGACTTCGTACGCACATATTATCCCGTTTTTTGCCGTACCTGTAAGAATTTCGGGAAATCCTCTATTAGTGCTCCCCTACTCTCCCCAAGAAACCAACATGCCTAATTTCAGCTTTCTACGACCAGTAGTTTCGACTGTGCGTTGTCTGTTAGTCACTCAATCGCTCCCTCAGTCAGTTACGGAAGAGTTTTAAATAATATTGATTGGTTTACTCATACCTAGCATTATATTGTATAGTTAGAGTGGATCATTATTATCAATAAAGAAAAAAAAATGTGTCAGAAACAAAAATTAACATCAAAACCAAAGGTTTGAATAAAATGGTACTTAAATGAAAAAGTCGTTTTGAAAAGCACACACAATATTCAGTGTGATTCTGTGAAGAGTATTTATTAAAAGTGTGGTGTGTGTTAGATTTTATTCCCTTTATTCATTGTATAAATTACATATGAATTCCATATTTCAACATTAAAATACAAAGACTTAAAAAAAATACTTTTATTATTGTACTGTTGTTTGTAAAGCATGATTCTTCAGTTTCGTTGTACTCATTGTTAAGGGGTTGAGGGTAAACTAAGAACAGCTATCGCCAAATATCATTGGCTACTTTTAATCTTGAAAGATGAAAGAACCAATAGAATTGCTTGCGCTGAGCGAGGCTAGGTAAATGAAGCGATTCTATTGGTTCTAAACAAACGCATCCTCGCACATCTCCGGTGGAAACGCAGCTTTATATTGGTTTTTTGTAATCTATTCGATACCCTTTCAATTGTTTTCCAATTCAATGCGGTGCTGTGTTAATGC
Organism: Mamestra configurata; assembly: GCA_002192655.3. Classification (NCBI taxonomy): domain Eukaryota; kingdom Metazoa; phylum Arthropoda; class Insecta; order Lepidoptera; family Noctuidae; genus Mamestra; species Mamestra configurata. The sequence continues at coordinate 568,388 of NDFZ01005416.1, forward strand.
TGGTCGGATTTTGTTATTGTTTTTTTTAAATTTTATTTGTAAATATACTTTTCCGTATGTGTTCGGAGTGCAAATACTTACTTAAATCCAAAATTTCACCTTAGTATTTCAGTAGTTTTAGAATCTAATTAATTTGAGTCGTTTAACGTTCAGTGACTCTTCAAGCTGGCACCGTAACCACGTGGATGAGCGACAGGCTATAGTTTTTTAGTCACGATGTTAGTGAGTAAGGGCTGATGATCAATAGTCAGATAACGTTTATCTGAAGAATAAATTTGGTGGTATGACTTATTTTCTTTATCTACAAATGAACGCAAACCACCATTTTTGTTTCGCATTTAAAAGAGACCTGACGATTGTAAAATCGGTCCAAAGTTATTTTTGTTAGTGGTCTGGTGTGTGGAAAGATTTTAAAACAAAAAATTGCAAATTTAAGGTTAGGTTTATTTAAGTCTGGTAAAATTAAGATCACTAAACTTTTCTACCTTTGACTTTTTTAAACAATTTGTTCAAGTGAGCTTGCAAGAGCCGCAACGATGCAACTCGGTACTCCATTCGGTATTAAACCCGGAATGTTACTGCAGCAAGCGGTTTTAACCGGTTCCGACCGGTATTACTGTCCGGGGAAACTTCACAGCATTCATGTATGTTTTAAAAATCTAGTGTGATTGTGCATTTTTTGCCTTGTCTGGCTTTGTTATTGTGACCGTAATGGCAGTTTTGTTTTTGTAATTTGTACCATTTTTTTACAGGTATTTTGCAATTATAGCTGTTATTACCTACTACATCATACATCATAACCTTCTCTCGATACCGCTTGCTGAAAATGTTGTTCTGATTGGAGAGTACCGAATTATGAGGTACGGAACGAATCTAACGTAAAAAGTGCGCACAGCTAGGGAGTGGAATTCCCTGCCGTCGACTTTGTTTCTTTTCATAGCCACAACCTAGGTTTATTTTAGTCAAGACTGAATATATAATACTACTAGGTAAGCGTGTTCCATCGTCGAACAAATTGTAGCGGAATCAATGCTGCCACATTAGAAACTAAGAAGCGAATTTGTACGGCAACAAAAAAGAATCGCAACGCCATCTATCCTGCCAGCGACAAACTATCAACAAAATCCTGCATCACGCAAGCAAAGTTCTCCGTGCGATTTGAACATATACAACAGTCCGAATATCAACTATTGGGCAGTTGCCCATCAGACACAACAACCGTCTGGTCGGAGGATCCTCCCGTTTCAGTGGAGGTATGCGGTACTTTATTCACTGTACCGCATACCTCTATAAAATCAACGCTATCTTTTAGATGACAATATGTTCAAATACGAACCTATCAATAATAACAAAACAAAGTGTTGGGAAGCATACCGACAACATAATCGCCTTCAATGCGATATCTACGTTACTAAAGAAAAAAAAAACGTTTACCTAAGCTTATAGCTGCTCAGTCACACATACAAACGTAACTCCTCACATAAACACAAAACTCTAACACAACGATACAACAGTAAGCCGTACAATAAGTACACATATAAATAAGTATTAAAATGTCTGCTCTAATGCGGACTGGACCACATAGGTCGGCTAAGCCTCATACAGTGGCGAATGGCGAATGCAAGTCATAGTTCACCTGCTCTTAGCCTTAAGTGACGTTACAGCGGAGGCTGGCCATCTCCTTTGTCAGCGCCGAACTCGCGCCGAAGCGGTTTACTCAACTTAAGCTCTCAAAGCTTGCCTCAGAAAACAATCTTGATCTAGGACTTTGTTACTTATTGAGTGCAGTTTGTAAGGGCTTGTTGCTTTGTTAGTATTGCAGGTCAACATTGTGGCAGGTGCGGCTTTTTGAGTAGATTTTAGTCATAATTCCAGCCTATTTTTGGCAGGTCAATGAACTTTTATATACAAAGAAGGCTTTAGAGTCGACCATTCTCAATGCAAATGGAGTATTTGACTACTATTAATGAGAAACCATTTGAATTTTTTTTACAAAAATACATTATTATATTTGTGGAAAAATAAATAAATTGGGTGCAATGATTGAGAAGTTAAACTTTTGAAGTTATTTTTATAACCTTGACAAGCAAAACGACATTTCTACTTAATGATACGAAGTCACTATGGCTTATATGCTTGCGTGTGACTAAAAAGAAACATACTATGTCTTTTATTCGAAAACCGAATGAATAAAATCCAGTCATATATACTCTATAGAGTGTTTCAGAATAGGCACGTCATCTGCCGTGAAAATTATAATTTGCGGCTGTTGGAATACAGAGTAATTTTATTGTTTTAAACAAAAAACCATCGTGTTTCGTTCGTTATTTAAAAAAATGATGAATATCAATTTTAGCTTTATAAATTGAGTGCTGTTCTCTCTTTAATTTTCATTATTTTTATGTATATGCGGATATTTTCCGACAACCTATTAAAATGTAGTTGTTATTATGCAAATATTTATGATAGAGTTTCAATACAATTTTAATAAAAATAAATACACTTTTTCGTTTTGCAAAACTGCAAAGGCACTTATGTAGCTTTCAATATGCAATAATACTTCTCTTAATAGTTACGAGTTGAGGAAGCCACTGGGATTGACTCTTGAGGATTGGCCTACATTCCTGGCTTATAGTTTATTGATAATTTATTAAGGAACAGACATTTCGATAAATTATTTTAATATTGTTATGAATTATTGAATTTTACTAGGTACTAAAAATGAAAGACTTATGATTGGTTATAGATACACAACGCAAATAATAACCTACTGGTTGTAGAAAAAATGAAATATTTCACTGTTAAAAGTTAATTTTTCTATGTACCTTTACACTAAGAAATTCAAACTATATACAGAGAGAAAATCACAAAGGTACTGGCTTCTTTCAAAAGAAATTCCTCCCAGCAGGCCTGTAGCAGAAGCTAAGGAAGAGAAACGTAGACACAGTGTAAAAAGAGACAGATAAGGAAAATTCAAGTTAGATAGATGATCCTAATTTAACTAAAGCGTATTAAATCTAAATATATATAAAGAAAGTCGGGTTACTTACACCATTTATAACTCAAGAACGGCTGGACCGATTTTGAAGATCTTTGCTTTGTTGGATTTGCCTTTGCCCCGGATAGCAGAATAATTATTAAAACATTGGAAAAATGTAAGAAAAAAAGTGTACAAACAACTTTTTCGAATACAATGCGCCATTGCCATGCATGATAAAAACAAAACACGGCAAAAGTGTATTCTGAGGCGGAACGAAGTTCGCCGGGACCACTAGTTTATAATATGTAAACCAAATTTCAATGAACACACGAACAAATATAAACACGTAAATTAAAATACATCATTTTAATAAAAAAATAATGTAACAAACAGAAAATCACAGAATGGGTGATGGATGAATGGGACACCTCATCGGCAACATGGCTTGTTGCAAGATCTAAGCAGGTCCATGAATGGATTTGACTAAGAGAACAGATAAGTTTAACTTTTACGTAATACTTTTTATGGTGCCCCGATCGACGTCATTCCGTCAACGCCGGTTGTCGCTGCAAACCAGTGCTGTGGCTCTGTCTTCCATCACTATACTGAACGTTTTGCGCGAATGTGACGCATATCTTCCCAACTTGCATAACTTTTGTAATTTTGTTTATTTTATTTTTTGGTATGCGTCATGCTTGGTGCAAATAAACTCTTTTTCTCTCTTTCTTTCTATTTGATCAAGATTTCCTAGAAAATTACTCTTTGTTCTACTTATACTTACCAACATCCTAGTACAATAACCCTACACAAACCTACAATAAAACAGTGCTAGTCCCCCAGTAAATTACTACAGCCATTTATTTATTCAGCGTTGCATGGCAACAACTTGGCGACCATATTCGAACAGCATCCGTTACGGATTACACCACAATGTGCTATTACAATGGTGGCCAGTCATGTAACATTAATTAGGAACTCCACACTAATTATTTTGAAACATTCCACTGTGATGTATGGCTGGCTTTTTAGTTAGTTCAATAAAATTATATGTAAACTTTGTTGTGATATTTTAAAATTAATACACTTATACTTTTACGGATTTTTTCCATTGGGGTAAGTAGATACTGAACGCCATCTGCTACGATGCACTCATACGATTCAAACTCATTTTGCTTCGTTTACGTTCATACATACAACATGTAACAGAATAAACGCAATCCCTGGAAAGAGGTTAGAATTGTACTCATCATTATGAACGACTTTTACTACAGGAGCAACCCCGAAATCGCGAAAAAAAATTCAGCTGCTCAGTACACTTTGTCCAGTTACACGCACAGAAATGTATGGGGCATTGGTTTTTTTACCTCTTCTAATGTACTGCGTTTATTCTGTTACATGTTGTATATGTATAGTTAAAGAAGTAAAATTATTTAGGTGTGCCAAAAAACTTTTTTTCTGTTTTTATTTCCACGTTGGTAGACACTTGTAATAAAAGATTACCCAATAACTGGATGGTGGAGCTGGCTGTAGCTTGTTTAGTATTTGTATTCAGCTTTCAGTTTGTCTAGAAGCAAATCCCAACATGGTCGTCAAAAGAATAGGCAGATGATGATCTACTTACATAATATATAGCCCGTCCTTGATTAATGACTGTGAATATTAAATTAATTCAAAACTAAACCTTAGGTTGAATGTCTACCTCTCAAAGAAGTGATCAACAGGCAACAGGTAAGGCATCTTTTCAAAGTTTTGATTGGCCAGGTTTTAAGTAAAATTTGTATTCAAACTTTGCTCCTGCTTCATTGAGGTGTAAATTGAAGGCCAACTTCGAAACTAATTCCGTGAGGAAAAAGTAGCGAGGAATGTGCGACAGAGAGCTTTCTATTTGTAGCGACGCTCTCGTTGAATTATGGCTTTATGTAGCCGATGGATGCGAGACGCACAGGACTGGTTGTTGTGGCGATACTTACACACACTTGCGGCCTATGTCCAGCGATGGACGTCTTTCGGCTGATATGATGATGATGACATCCGTAGAGATGTGAGTGACCACATTCTCACCTGATGGAAAGCGATGATGTGATCGACGATGGAGCACACTTGCCTAGAAGTAACCTATTTACTATTGATTTAAAGACCCCCAGGTTGTTGTTGTGCTTTTAGGAAACACGGACTCCGGCAGGGAATTCCACTACTAAGCTTTCCGCACAATGAAAGTATTCCCTAAGCGATCAAAAAACACAACAAATACCTCGTCGTTTTTCAAGTCAGGAAGTCCAATGTATTAGTTAATTTATAAATTCAACTGTAAAATTTTCAAAATAATCTCCTAATCTCTGATCAATCTGCCAGGCACGGAGCCTGTCGACAACTCAATTAGTTCATTAACGCAGTTCTGTCGCGAGAATAAGGCGTCTAAAATCATTAATAACGTTACATTCATAGTCACTTCATTTTAATTCCAGTCCTCGGAAGCTGGCGAAGAGACGTAATCACGAGGAATAAGCTGCCGGCGGCCATGACTAAAATAATTGTAAGTCGTGTTTCGCTACTTTTGAGTTTTAAGCTGAAAAAAAAAACTCATTTTCTTTAAACTTCTAACTTCATTATTATTTATATTATTTAGGGTTCCGTACCTTAGTTGGCAAAAACGGAACCCTTATAGGATCACTTTGTTGTCCGTCTGTCTGTCAAGACCTTTTTTCTCAGGAACGCGTAAAGTAATCAAGCTGTAATTAACTCCAAGTATTCAGAACAACTACCTCTTGGAGCAGTGAAAAAACCCTCAACTTTTCAAAGTCCTTGTTGGCTCACAGTTGGTTGCACAGAGCCTTTCAGAGTCTGCAAATATGCTGTATGGATCTTTGTGTGTTTGATGCAGGGCTCTTGCGAGCACAGTAGGTATAGTTACAATCAACATACATGGCTATTTTCTTGTGCGATTACTCTACTATTTATTTTTGGATACCTATGCTATCCCATTTTTAAGAAAAGTCTCCGTTCTTTTTTTTCATTTCTCACAAGTCCACACCTTACTCATTACAACTTCATTCAGATACCTGTAGTAAATATAGTTAAGTTATAGTAGCTATAATAAATACTTGTTTACTACTTCAAAAGAAACACTTAGTAAAATTCAATTCAACAAGTTTTCCACTCATGACTAAAAACTTACTTTTGTAACTTAGCAACGTTTTAGTTCACGGCCGGCAGTTGGGGAATAAGCCTATTTCTTACTTTAATTTCATTCAAGTCTTCGCCAGTTTACACGTCTTCCGTGAGGCGGCACACTTTAACTTCTACCTAAATAAATAACGGGACTACCAACATATCAAAATTGTAAGGAGTTTATATGTGAGGTTTATTTATTTATGACATATCAACAACACACTAATGTTGAAGTCGTATAACAGCCGATCTATTCTGTCAACATCTCACCGTGCTAACTATTGTGAACTTTCAATCCATCTTGTTTGTTTGAATTGACAGCAGTGCGACTCTGTAAACATGTCGAAGTGGGTGAAGTGATCACGAAGTGAGCTGCCAATCCATGTAATTAAGATGGTATGACAGCTCACTTCGTGATCACTTCATTCACTTCACCTAAACTTACACGGTAAGATGTTTGCAGAATCGCACTGCAGTATCTTGGATATCGCGTCGGTATTTGCGGGCGAGGAGTTTTAAAACAAATAAACGTCTTTACGAACGATCACAAATTGACTAATCCGAATAAGTAATGGAAACTAATAGGAATGACGTTCCATCAAGTACATACATACGTGTCATATGAGCACCTATCATCCACTGACAACTTAGTGTATTAGTCTTCACACTCACAATCATAATTACTATTACGATTTCTTAAATCAATATCATTTTCTATTGATTTGATCAGACTGTTCTTTTTCTCTTTGGTGGGTATCTCAGTATTTGGTGTTACTTCAAGTTGACATCCGTCAAATTCTTTCTAAATTCAACTAGGCAATTCCCGTCGTCTTCAGACTACAGTGCCAATTCTACTATTTTTAAGCAACTTTCGCATTCGCATGTCAGTCGCAATTTGACCATAGCACTTTAAGACCAAGGACCATAGGACCAGGAGGTAGCAGCTCGGACATCACTCGTATCGTTACTGCACTGCAGCTACTCGGCAGGCTAACTCGCACGTTGTCTCGCATTGTGTAAACTAGCCTTTAACGTCTGACCAGATTAGTATGAAAGTTGGCGCTCGCTTAGGCCATGCCCTGGAAAAGGATAAATAATACTTTTCATTGTGATTATTTACGACTTTCACGCGGGCGAAACCCCTTGCTGAAGCTAGTGTATTATAAAAGTCATCCTATACACGGTACACGGTGGAGCCACAATGTATGCGCTGGTTGGTATGCGCGCTTCCGATATTAATTTTGTGCTATTCAATTATGGTGTTTTAGTGCGTACCGATCATGTTTCTAATATGAGGATGAGTGGGAATTTATTATTGTCGAGATAAGACTGTAGTAAGAGGGTACCAAATGTTTAGTAGGTCGGTTAACGACACGATGCACTATGCTGTGCGATGGCAGTTTTGGGCGGCTATAGCGCAAATTGACCATTGTGGTTTTACTTTTTCTTTTTACTTGATAATATTTTGTCTAGCGGACGTCACGCGGTTTCACCCGCGTAGTTCCCGGTCCTGTGGGATACGGGGATAAAATATAGCCTATATTACTTGCTGATAGTGTAGCTTCCAATAGTGAAATATTTTTGAAATCGGCACAGTAGTTTTTGAGTTTATTCATTACAAACATACACACACAAAATACAAATTTTTCTTTTTATATAATATCATTAGTGGAGATGTAGATAATATTTTGTCTTTTATTTAATGTAGAGAAAAATCAAACATATTTTCCCTGATGTTTAGCAACTCTAGAACTTAAAAATCATGATGAATGAATTCAATTCATCATCATTTCAGTTTTACAATTGGCTGGTTGTTACAGCACAAAAACCTCTCCTCAGCTATATTTTGGTTTCAAACAGTGTGTTTCACTTTTTCTCAGAGTTTTACTTAAAATACAAGGCAACAGTCGCAATTCTTTCGTTATGAACCATAAACAAAATAGAGAGCAGAGAGTTTCAGATAGTTTCGTTTCTCAGAAGTAGGGCTGGCAACACAGTTGTCAGTTCCTCTCTCCTCGCTAACAAAGGCTGGCGTACTGTATCAAAATATTTATTTTCATCCCGACTTGAATTCTGCGTGGCTTCGAAACCAACCGACACAGTTCTGTTAAATTAAATTCTGTTTGTTTTGTGTTTCTCTGTTAAGTACTTTTTTGGTAAATAAAAAACTGGACTTGATTTACTATGAACATAAAACCTGTTTCCTCGAAGGGATAGGTAACATTTTGATAGTCACGATTAAATTTGTTTTTTATTTTTCAATGCATTAATTTACAGGTGCCATACCACTTGTCTAAAACGTTTGAAGGTTTATGTGACAAAGTGGAGGATGCTTCCTCCACTTTGTCAGATAAACCTTCAAAAGCTCGCTCACAACATGTTTCTTAAAATAGATTAACTTATACTTATTTAAAACGTGATTTCATCAGTAATATATATTTTTTTTTACGGTAAATTTACATAATTAACCTTAAAAAGTTCAAGTTTAAGTCCCATGTTAAGGAAGTGCACATATTGACATCAATTGGACTGTTACTAAGAAATTCCAGATGAAAAATACAATAACACTTTAGCCAAGCCGGGAATATAACCCAGAACATTATGTTCAGCCGGAACGCTTGAGACCACAAGACCCACGAGGACATCGACCAAGATGAATCGATTTGATTTTTCATTAAAATGTAATTTCAATTCAACTTGTTTATCTCAACATTGTAATACAATCCAGATTTTATTGTCAGTCCCGTGGGCAGTGGCTTTATCCTGAATTATTCAGAGGTCTATAATTAGGCATTGTTTACTGCAAACATTACTTAGGTTCTGGCAGTCGATTTGTTAGGCTTGTGTCAACATTTGAGGAGCTTGCGGCTTGCTTTTAAGAGTGCCAGCCGCTCGGCTCTCGCTAACGTAAACGTAAACGTTGTTTTTGAACGAAGCGACGTTTGTTATTCTGCTGAATTGAGTTCTGTGCCGCAACGAGTTGATATCTACTGCGTTACCAACTTTGTAAAGTGAAATGAACGTCTAATGAAAGCAGGAAGCTAAATAGAGGGGCTGTGTTTTGGCAGCTGTTTGAGTTTGATGATAGATACGGAGATATTCAATTGTGAGAACGCTATTTTGGTGTAGTATAGATTTTTTTAAAGTGGTATGGTTCCATTTTAACACATTGATCAACTTTGTTTTAGAAGCTATGGGAGCAACCGACTATTTTAAAACTGATTAGCTTTTTCAGCAGTCTCGTCTGTGTGAAGATTGAACATTTTTCCACGGGAACGTACAACTGGAATTAAAAGTGCGTTCGTATCCGTACAGCTTCGTTGATGAGTGACACATTTTTTATACTTGATTTAACGAGTACTTAAAAATATTTTAAACACACAATTTGTTGTAATTAAAGATAGATCCATCCAAAGGTTGTCTGCATGTTGTCTGTAAGAGATTGCCCTGTGCGATAAGACCGCCCATTGTACGCTTGTTTTTTTTAACTTTTTTACTGTTAGTTATGAGGTGTACAATAAATTATATAATAAATAAATAAATAGATGTTCAAAAACATCATTTGAATGAGCTTATTGCTCCAAAACAGTCGAAAGGCAAGTGACAAAATAAACAGAAATATTACGTAACATTGAAAAAATATAAAACAAAAATGTCTTGACGGTGTCACCGTGTTAAAAATATAAGTGAATGTTATTATTTAAGTGAGGTCTAGACGCTGAGCATCTAAGCTTGCCGGGTGGCGTCGAATAAACCCACTAATCCGATATACTGAGACCTAAGTAACTAAACTTGGATAGAGAACAGGTAAGGGAGAAGGGACTTTAACTTTATTTGATTCTGACTCCACGGGGTTCGAACATTTTTGTATGGGAGCTGGCATAGCCACTAGCCGTCATTTTGTAATTTTTCTAAATCGTCATCTACATATTTTTAAATACATATATGAGTAAAGGATACGTAAAAAAACAAATAATGCTTCGAACATGATGCCCTAAAGTGTCACGTTGCCGAGATATTTGGAGGTAAAGTCGCCATCTAAGAACAATGAAAATCATTAAAAATGAATTAATCACATGCTATGCCACAAAGGTTCTATTCCCTTTATACACAATTTTTTGAGAAGTAGTACATTCTGAAATGTACTATGTAGGTATAGAACCGCAGGTTTCAGATCAAGAAAATTATATTATGAAGGTACCTATGTTTATTTTTTCTTCCGTATTTTAACTGACTACAGCATAGCACAGCCAAAAGGAAGAGTTGCTTTACAACGCAATAAGCTAGTTGACGTTTAGAAAGGAAGAAAATGAAATACGTAAATTATATAAACCATTATTTATTTATTAAATATAAAATTGCCATATCAGATTGGTAGGACCACATAAAATGTTAACTGACATCTACAAACAGTTTGCTCGACGTATTTTACACATGAACCTCACAGTTTCAATGTTAAACTCTATATAATAGAATCAACACAAAATGGAAACATTTACAATTGCTATCGTTATAAAATGGCACTACTGACTTGCACTATGCATACGGCACGAAAGAGACTGATTGGTGATCTCAAGGTTAAGCGAATCGCCTACTGTATTTTTTATCAAAATACTTTTAGGAATAAAAAACATTTACAATATACCAGTAGACCTTAATAAGCTCGTGTCATCGCGCTCTAAATAATATCAGTCAAACGGTTCGATCTTTGAGGTTACGTAGCACTGGGTTAAAAGCACGTGAAGCCTTTGCCACCGACTCCAGCATATTGGAAAAATACTAGGACGATTGACTGAATCATAAAATAATGTACCATGTTTTAGTTCTACTATGAAACTGAGATTACATTTAAAACTGTTAAATTTCAAAAATGCATGGTGTACTGATTCCTGCCCATCAAACTACCCGAATCTGTTAAATTTTCCCAATCAACCTTGAACCTAATTCTTTGGCGATAAAATTGAAAATCTATTTTAACAATTGACACATCAATGTGCTGGTTTCTACTATATGCTTAAAATTTGTCTCCTAATGTTTTACTAGAAATTTTATGTAGCTTCGAACAAAATAGTACATCTAGAAAAAAGATGTATCTTCTCAAAGTTGCAATTTTTATAATTTACGAGAAAATCGCTTTCAATCAAGCACAATATTGTAAAATAGCGTATTTATGCTCGTGACTGTACAGAGAAGATTATTTTATCTTGAAAACATTTTCGCCACCTGCAAACCGCGCCGTACGGAAACCCGAGGAGGTGCGCCCGAAGTGTGACTGTGATTTATTACACGACCATTTTGTACATATTTTATTTTACATTTCAAGCTACCCGCTTGTCAATGTTATAAAACGATCCACGTACCTTGCAGGTTTTATTTTTGATACATTTTCGGTCCGTCTTATCTGTATCGTGTAAACCAGTTACTGGGTGGTAGTGGTCGCTTCACGTCAAATACAAAACCTTATTCAGCTGCATTTGGTTAGATTTGAGCCGATGTCAACATAGTTTGGAAAAGATAATAGGCAGACTGATTGAAACCTACATAAGCAGGTTCACAATTAATTAATTATTTTATTGTTCGGTAACCTACGAAAAGATATTAGAAAGGTCAATTTACTTTACTGCTACTTTATTTGGCGCCTACCATAGGCAGCATTTTCATGTCCCTCTTATGCCGTATGCTTGAGCACTTCAACTATATCATCACGGTCTATGCAATATTTACAATTTTACTAAATACCCTCACGTAAATAAATTGACAACGAAAGCTCCTTAGTATATTTAAATATTTGTATCTATACATACAAGTCTGGTTTATACAACTATCAGTATTTACATTCACACAACCGATTTTATTAAATCAAATAGGAGTTTCTATAAGCCTTTTAGTCGTCTTTTACATTTCATATTGAAAATGTTTTATATTGCAAAAGGAGCTTTATGTATCACTAATGTACATAAAGTTTAAATAAATAAAAGCACATGCTTGGAAAATATAATTTAATTATAACTAAGTCTAACAATTAGGACGAAAACAATAAAAAACATTTCTCGTATATTCTGGGACAAAATAAAATCACGGAACCCTAAGTTTCGAGCTGTTCCGCTTCTTAATATAATTATGAGGAACCTTGAAATACAATTTAAAACTTCGTGCTTCGCACTTCCCAAGTTCCCGATTTTTGAGCAAATTAGTAACACAAAATGTAGGCCGTAATTTATTGAGAGCGCTACGTAGCTCAATTTAATATACAATATAACAGCAATGTACAAGATATATCGGGCACTCCCCTTTGTGGGACACGTGACCTAAATATATTTCAACTATATAACTATTTACACGAGAAATATTGTCCCGGCGCTTAACAATCAACTCAAACAGTTTGATTTTGGCAAATTAACGTTAAAATACATCCATTTGTAAAATTAACTAACAGTCTAAAATATAAGACTAGATCATAAACAAGCATTAAGTTTCGTTAAAAAATCTACACAGAAAGGCTATGATTACACTTACGTCAAATGCAATTCATTGGCGAAATGAAAGTTTTAAATTCAAATCCGTGAAGCACATTGTAGTCATCACTTTACACGCAACTCTCTGGTCCGGGCAGGTTCTCTGCTAGCACATGTTCCCTTCTCCGCACATTGCCCTTACCTTTGCTCCTATGTAGGGTGGAAGTAGCGAGGCTCCCCGAACTTAAGGTTGGCCCACTGAGAGTCTGGCTACCGAAAGGGGAGCTTAGATTCCCATTGGGGCACACAAAGTTAGGGCTACCCAAAGTGGGACTGTTTGTAACTACGTAGCTAGGCCTAAAGTTAGTTCCTATCACTGGCTGTAAGTTCTGGTTGAGAACGTCTTCTTGTCTACTGGGCACTAGGTCGCTGATTGGTGTCAGCTGTTGGAGGAAAATGATGATTAGAATTCTGAAAATATTTTTGTGATGTTGAAATACTATTGCAGTAACCAAACATTCTTGAATCACAAAAACACTGAATCAATCAAGAATCGCTAGAAAGGGGCAGAACATATTTTTTATTCAGCCTGTAGTGTCCCAGTGCTGGGCAATGGCCTCCATAAAATCTTTCCAGATATTCTTTTCCCGAGCCACCTCGAACCAGCCCCTGCAGTGCCTCCTGACTGGGCCACTATAGGCTGAAAAAAAAATAGACATCTGTCTAGGTCGTCTTACTTAGACAGATCATATTGTTAAAAGATTTTGGAAATGAAAGTACTGTTTAAACAAGCCATGCCTCTTTCTGCATAGTTCAATACTTTGAGGAGCAGTGTTGACAATTTAATATAACTTACCTGCTGTGGTCCCCCAGTAGAGTCCAGCAGTGCTAAATCTTCTGCTGAGAAGACCGCACCAGCTTTACTCCAATCCCCTGAAAACAATTGGTTTTCAGTCATGTTTTCACTTTTTAATATTACCTTTTCCAAGTCATCATTGTCCAACTTACCTCTTACTTCTTTTATACTAGGCCATTCATCACTTTCATCTATTATAGGTGCTGATGGTTGATTGTCAGAATCTGGAAGAGGTACCTTCATTAGTTTCTGTTTGTTTAATGCCAGCCAGTATAGTTATCGATCTGAATTTCGCTGGCACTCAAGGGACTTCAAAATGATGTATTTGGGGCATTCATTGTACGTATTCGATTGTGTCATATTGAGCTTTGAAATTTGGAAATTATGATTTTGCAGACTAATGTTGATAGCGATTTCGTATTGGCCAACCAGTGTTCAGAATTGTTAATAGTTTGGGTAGAAAATATAGATGAAAAATGGCTGAGAGGCGTCGTCCTAATAATTAATAGAAAGCGATCATCGCGCGAAAATGCAATCGTCGTTCATTTTAACGGCAACACCGGAATGCGTCCTCTATCGGCGCGACGACTTTTTCTATTAGGATAACGCCTTTGTATTAGAAGCAACCCTTCCAAAAAGCACATAAATGAATAGGGTCAGACTTAAGTGCCTAGTAAAAGATAAGGCCTTTAATACGTTGGGTACTCAGCACATTTACAGTGGTATTTTTTTCAAATACGCAACATTGAAAAATAAATTACCTGGTGCATTAAGTATATCAGGTTGAGGATCCGGTGTCTTGAGATCCGGTGAGGGTTTGATGGTGTATGCTACAACGTATCGTCTTCCACCGTCACTAAGCTCCAGCATATCTCCTGGGGGATGTTTGTGTGGTGGGGTGGCTCGACGTCTTCGGGCACAGAGGGCTGCTATCGCAACCCCACCGGCTGCTAAAGTGGCGCCTAGGGCTGCTGCCACTGCTACACCGACGCTTACTCCAGTCATGCCACCTTTGCCATCTGTTTGATCATAACATAAAATTACTGCATTGTTTATGTTTCGATGCCTATGTCTGTGGAGTCTAATAGTAGTTTGGTACTTTCATAAATTGAATCATAGAGTAGAAGGTGTAATTCGTTAATAAGCGCTACGCATGCATTCCTGGGTTAGGGTCCCGTGAAAAATATTTGCGAACTTGCATTTTGTATGAACTAGTTCACACAGCTCCGCGTCAGACGCGCGTCCCGAAGCATGCTCTGTCGAAAATACAAAACTGACAGATTCCTGACCCGGAAATGTGTAGATAGCACCTTAACCTTCTGCTCTAATATTTATGTCTTACTTTACTTTGGTATTCCAAAATCATAATAATCTTAAAAAATATTACACAAAATATTCATCCCTAATTTCTTCCGTACTTAATACAAAAGAAGCAAAATAATTCAAAGTATTCGGAAGTAAATAAATTCAGCAAATAAAGCTCTCAAATCATATTTGTTTAATAATGAGATCAATCAAAACGAAACGTCAATTTCAATGAAAATGGAAAAATTGTTGAGAGCGAATGTCAATAATCCTGACCTCTGGGAGCCGGTGTTAGTGGAAACAGAGTATAAATAGATTCACGACTAAGGGTGTTTTTTGGTGATGTGCGAGGTAGCTAAGCGGTGTGCGAGGAAAAGTTCGCCAATGGGATCACTTTACATTCCTTGTCTGTCTTAGTGCATCTAAAAGCATGTGCATGGAAAAGGACTAGCGCAGCTGGGGATCTCTGGATATTTTGTTTCTACTAAGATACGAAAAAGCGAGGTCCGCGATTGAGCAAGGTATGCGCGCACAGCAATAAAGAGTCCGCTACGCATTCCCGCTGCATTCAGCTCCACACCATTTCACGGCTTCGTTACATACCCTCGTACCGCACAAGCTTCTAGCACGGTTTTGGAGGAAAAAATTCAACATTTATACAGAAACATTACATATCCTCGCACCGCTTAGCTACCTCGCAAATCTCTGTTAGAAAAGCACCCTAAACTCGCGGAATGAGGCTTCAATTTCAATGTTTTTTTAAGTTCCCTACCCGAAAAGGGAAGCTCACTAAGAACACCCTTTTATATTCCTTATAGAAGATGATTATTTGAATGGGATGAATGTATAGACCGAATTCGACCACATTTATTTGTTAATTTCTTGAGTAATGAAATTAAAATAAGTGGTAGACCTGAATATATGTGGCCTATTTTTATGAAAAGAGGCCTTTGCTCTGTGGTGGAGCAGAGACAGGATAGTATTATTAATATTATAAATATTTTATTAGTATGTTACAACAGCCGCATGAATCGATCTCCAACGTTAAGCGGCACTTGCCGAACTCGGTCAGTGGATGGGTGACGGTCCGTTTGACACCGAGATAAGAAAGCATTTAAGCCGTTGGTCCTGGCTGTCATTTGTACATCTTAGCAGGTGGTCCGAAGCCAGAAAATCTGATACCATCAGTCTTGCCAGGGGCTCTAGTGTTATTGCGGATTTCTTCCGGAATGCAAAGGGCTTTAGAAGGAACACGGATGGGTTTCAGTCAGTAAGAGTCTGACACGCCCTTAAGCTCCACCCAGAGCGGAAGAAGTCATTTGATGATATCACATCCTTAAAAAAAAAACAGGGCCACTTTGGGAGTGCCGACAGAATTGAAAACTTGCACTTAAATGTCAAACGCGCCTCGCGATCCGCCACCGTTGCCGAATGCGCGCTGCGTCGTACTGTAGCGAATCACGTAGCGAGCGATTCGATATATAAAATCTTAAATATCTCGAAAACAGTATTAATAATTGCAATTTGGGCTCCCTTTATAGAGACCCGTAGAAAGACCCGTGAGACCTAATATTGTAAAAAATATAATTATCCTACGATTCCCGAACACACAACAGGAATGGGAATCGTGGGTTAATTTAAGTTTTTTTACTAGTAGTAGTGTCTCAAAAATGCCCAACGCGCCTATAGAAGTTTTGGCTTCAAAAAAGCTCTTGCTCTGTTTGTCTATTACCTCATCACATCTTAACGGCTGAACGGTTTTGGATGTAACTTGGCGGACGGGAAGACCATGTCTTAAATTAGAACATAGAATACTTAGTATCCCGGGAGTTTGTTCCGGATTATCCTAAGATAATTTTAGACTTTCAGGCAGGCAAAAGCCGCTGCCAGAAAGTAATATATTAATATTTGTCAAAATGTCTAAAATATATGGAATTGATATACGCTACCGAAAAATGGCCAATGCCGAATATTTGAAAATTTTAACAATCGGATCGTTATCAATTTCATTCAAACGGACAATTTCAATTGAAATAATAAATAAATTTTGCCCAAAAACTTTTCAATTCAACGGTAACAGCGGTTTAATAAATACATAAACTGTAAGACCTCGGCTTTGGTTTGACGCCCCATTGAGCAGGAACAAACGAAGTACGAACACACCAATAATGTTATTTTATCAGAGGCTTAACAATCCGATAATGTAATTCATCTCTCGATACAACGAACAATATTTCTGATGACAGTTTGGAATTATTAATTTTATTATTTGTTTTCGAACAGACACTTTTTCAAACAAACTAGGGTTGAATTTTTAGTGCACCTGTGGAAAATAGTATGCAAATGAGTATGTATGCCATGGTTGTCCATATCGGTGGAGGAATACCAAAGAAATTCTGGAGGAATTGTGTGAAAGATGAAATTACTAGAAAAACCGTGCTAGTTCGGGACGTCGAATCATACAGAAATATGGAAGCAGAAGACATACTACGCTGACCCCAAATATATTAGGAAAAGCACAGAAGGGCGAAATGAGTACTGAATGAGTAGGGTCTCCGTTATCCGCACTTAGACTCATTCGGTTGGTTGTGCGTGAGGAGTACTGGCTAACGTAGCCAGCCTTTCTCCATCCAGAAACTTCCAAGGGGCCTCACAGGCGCACCGTTCCGGTGCATGGACTATGAACGATGGAATATATAACTTAGTATCGGTGTATCCTCGTAACGAGAGAAGTCCTTGTTATATTTTGAACGTCTTGAACCACGACAATGACTAGTTCCGCATGAGAGCATCAAAATAATTCAAGGTTAAGTTTATCGTACACACAAGAGGGTGCGGATTTTTCCTCACTCCAACAGGAAAACATGCTCAAAATTATATTATACTTTGAATACATAAGTACGCACTAAAAGATAACACAACACATCGTTACGTTGAAAGAACTCTGTATTTCTTTTTTAGCACATTACATGATATTCCATAGCCACCAAAACTATATCAAAAGGTACTAAATTTGTCAACAGATCGTGGTAACTTTAGTTACAAAATTATCTGACTTTATAATGTAGTATGGCCACTGGAATTTGGGTCCGATATTATCGGACTTTAATTGGTTTGTGCTTTGGCAGACCGCATTGTGAAAATGTAATTGAAAATGTTTCTAGATTTCCAACATTGTTGCTGGAAAATGCTATTAGTGAACTTTAACCGTTCATAATACAAAATTTACAGAAAATGTGTAAAAGAAACTTCACAGTCGTCAGATTCGTTATGTTAATATTAAATACGGAACCCTAATAAATGATTTGTTAAGACATCATTTCAAGTAACTACAACCAAACAAACAAACATAAGCTAACATTTTTTTAGGGTCGGCTTTTTTATCGCTATATTATAATTTTTATCTATAGCAATAAAAACGGTTATGACGGAAAATGTCAAACCGGCCATATTTAGTCTTCAGATAAAAGTTGTATATCTGACCAATCAAAATCAGCATTTAACACTGTATATTTGATGTTACCTGTTCTTCTAGCAGCGTCATTGAAGGCGATGTTTTCCAGCAGCGTCTTCTCCGACTCCCCCTTGAGGTTCCTCGCGTAGATGAGCAGGTTGAAGGTGGCTCCCGCGGCTTCACCAGCCGATGTCAGCTGGGATAGGTCCAGCTTGAAGACAGCTAGGCCATCTATGAGGCATGAGAAAATTATTTATAGGGTTTCTGTATGACTTTGTAATGATTACTAACGAAGTATTTCCAGTGCGTCTTTTTACCATGATTTATTTTAATTTTGTAACCTGCTGGCTTTACAAACATTTTGAGAAAGACACTTCTCATAAATCTAATTACTGCGTAAGTTTCATCTCGGCGGTAAAAAGATTTGTATTTTGCTTTTTTTTTACGTTTTTTCTATAAAATTATTATTTTAATCTTACAAACCTAAAACTCGAATCCCTGCAGGTTAATTGTGCTACATATTTGGAATTAATTTTGGCCACTCGACCTAAATAAAAATGACAAGAGAAAAACACACAACAACCATCCAAATTTACGCATCACTACATATTTTAAAACAAAGTTCTCCGCCGCTTCTGTCTGTCTGTCTGTACGAGATAAACTCAAAAACGACTGCACCGATTTTCATCAATGGACGGGGTTATTCATGAGGAAGGTTTAAGTGTATAATTCGTCCTAAAACTCCTACGTGAACGGGAAGAATTGGATATGCGCGTACTAAGTCGAGGGCAAAAGCTAATTTGTAATAATACATAGTACATACTATTAAGGAAATATTTATTCTTTGGTAACCGTCGCCACATTCAGTGCGTCTGCATAATAGCGAGCCCACGCTGCCGTATTCAGTGTTTCTGCACCAAATAGCGAGCCAGCGCTGCTATATTCAGTACGTGAGGTTATGCGCGTGTGGAGAGGCCATTGTGTGATAATCAGTGATCGGAGCAGATACAGCTATTTGGTATGCGCGTCATGTTTGCATAGTATGGACATGCCTGTGATCCCGGGTTTCACTGAGATTAAATAAATAGTAATTATTGTTTAGCTTGGAAATTGTTTTTAGAAGTACTCGTGTGTATGTATGCATATTTCACGGGTTGTATCTGAACTTAGATAAACCTGTATTAAGCGCATACAATTAGCCCGATTAGTGTTGATGCTGGTTCAAAGGAGATTTCGATTGTTTATAAAAATCTATACTAATATAATAATAATATTATAAATACGAAAGTTTGGATGTTTGAAAGGATGTTTGCTCGATCAAAAAAAAATTGGAACAGAAAGATAAGGGTCTAGAATAACACAGACTACTTTTTATCCCGAGAGTTGAGATGGAACATTCCATTGGGATAATTTTCGACATTCACGTGGGCGGAGCCGCGGACAGCAGCTAGTATGACATAAGCTTTGTGCACAAAACTAATCGATAGATACAGGAAGCATAAAAAAACTGAAAGTTTCACCCACCAGTCTCATTAACACTGCCATTGAACCGTGTCCTGCCAGTAACGGGGTCCAGAGCCTCCAGCATGAAGTACTGCGGCAGACCTCCATCATAGCCGGCCACGCAGCGCACGCGCAGCCACGAGCTGCCCTCTACGCTGGAGTTACCAGCTTGCAGGGAGCAGTTGCGAGGTGCCGTTGGACGGGCTAGACAAAAAATAAAAACAAAATATGTGAGCCGTCACGGGACGCCTGGCATATGTGAATCATCGAAATTATTTTGTACAAGTTATATGCATAAAATAACAGATTACGACAAGAACTAAATATCGCATTATGAAAAAAATACATATAGACTGTATTTATACCATCGTATAGCGTGACGACGCGTCGCCACGCCAACAATCGGTTTTACCCGCGGCTATAGATGTTTCAAATCAATAATAACTTCTTCTATTCGAGTCGACGGTGAGCTCCTTAGATTATATTTGGGCCCAGTTAGTGGCTATTTATGTCACGTACGTGGGGTGCATGGAAGTTGCATCCCCGAGTGGCGTTAAATATATTGGAGGTACTGCGATTCAAAACGTCTGGTGTACCCTGAACAGCTGGCACACGATAAGGCAGACTCTAGTTGATGAATCCTTTCACCACGATGGTAACCCCAAACGGCTCTCTTCAGATCCAAAACAAATGGCCTTCTTAGGGCCAAATAACAAAAACGATAATTGGTGATGTATTATGACGTTTTAATGCCATCATGATTCTTGAGTGAGAGAGAGGGAGCTATATATGACAGATAGCATCGACCTTTTTTCGGACAGGGATCATGAGGGCATTATTATTTCATACCCATAATGAGCTACATGGTTTTAGATAATCATGTAGCTCATTGTGGTGTTCTGATGGTCTATCGAATGAAAGGCACATCGACGTGCAGGTGCTCAGGAATGAGGGATGCTCTCCAAATATTACAATACTTTTGCTTTCAGTATTTTATGGAAATTTTGATCTAACTACTTATTCATCCATTATGAAATGTAAAGAATCGCTAGCTAAATAGTTACAATTGTGGTATACCTTTATTAAATTAACGAAACCACCTCGAATGTAGACGGGCGAAAATAGCTTGAATCTAGGTTAGTTCAGCCACGGTTTCAAGTACTTCAACAATTTAAGTTTCTTATTGAATCTCGTAACTGAATTCAAAATAGTTATCTTCCCGCGGGCATTGTAATGATCATAGCAGTAATATCTTTATGCTAACTTAGTCTAACTGCAAACGGCACTTGAGTTAACAATCTTAGAACAGAAATTAGAAGTAGGGACGTAGATTATCAGGTTTCTTGATGAAAAGGCCTTTGCGGCAAGCAAAGGCCTTTCACCCTTTGTGAAACACGAACCACTAAGTTTTAATTCAGTTTAACTGCTGCCAAAAGATAATGATCGCTGTTAATTTTGAAATGTAGAACCTAAGCGGTCAGTACTTATATATGACCTATAGAACGATTTTAATGAGTTGTTTTAGACCTTTTGATCCAGACAGACTTAAATTAGTTTAATGAGTTCGCGGTTTTGTTTTTGTGGAAATAATTTTCTTTTTCAATACACGAACTGAAACAAAACAACAAAAACATTCGAGACTCGGAAAGTTTTGAGAGAATGTACACATATTTTAAGAATGTGGCTGAAAATGCTAGACATGAGCGAAGTTAAACAATTTTCAAAGCCATTTTAACTTTTTCAAGATTATTTTCTTCGAAGCTAACTTGTAATAGAAATCAAAGTTTACGCGCCTCACTCGGCATTATTATTGTATGTCAAGTGAGCGAGCGGGACTTGCGAGGAATGTTCGTTGTTCGTATAACTGGCGCGGTGCGTGCGTTTAAATGAAAATTAAGTGCAGAGAGCGCTAAACTCACTAATTTCGCCTTGACTTATGGCAGCTGGGTGACAATTTAACGCATGTATTTTATAACAAACTGCAGCGTTATTAAACTGTGCGGGTTTCGGGTTATTTCGCTGCTGCAACAACAACTAAGTCATATTTCCCGGTGCAGTCGAGCGCATCAGAATTATAAGAGCACGTTGCAAACGTTCTATGAAATAACGAGATTTGAGAATAAAAAGATAATGCACGACGTGGTCCGTTCCGTGTAGCGTACAGTTTCATATATTTTAACAAAGTTTCAATTTAACCGTCGGTATTTTTCTTCTCTAATTGAAACGTGCAGTTAGATTAATTTTGTTTCACGTTGTGTAATGTACTCGAGTGGTTAAGAACAGAGAGCGGTTATAACTCCTCTATAGAATTTGTACAAGGTGAAACTATAAAGGGTTAAAAGCTTAACTATTGAATTGCTTCAAATTAATAAGTAAATTGTGTACATAAATCGCATTTCTCATTTCAGTGCCAATGTTTTCAGGGAAATTGTACGTCATCAGTGAGGAGTTATGAGATTTGGCACACGGGTATGAAAAGCCGAAAGCTGGAATTATAAAACGTGGAGCAAGTTCGGCCTCGTTGTCGGTTCAAATTGTGTGCACGCGGTTTTATTAATGCTTTTATTGAAGTGTTCATTTTGGTGCCGACATTTTGGGCTTTTGTATACTCGAGTTATTGCATTGTATTTCCAATATATAAATGCCCGTGAAGATATTGTGTAGGGTTTTATTCGAATTACAGTTTTGAGTCTGATCGTGTGTTTTCTACAAATTCACGATTAAAATTGTTCACGTTGATGATAAAATAAATAATCACGTTTAGTTCAACGTGCCGAAGTCGCGCTCGCTCTGAGGTTTGGAGCTCAACTCAGTGGTGCTGCCGTTAACTGTGCTTATGGACCATGATTCTCTGAAGTCACTCATCAGCTGGCACGGTCTGAAATTGCTGCCTGCCCATAGTGTTCATGCCGCGACAGCTCAACGTCCCGTAGTCGCGCTCGCTTTGAGGCTTGTAGCTCAACTCACTGGTAATAGGTACCATTAACTGTGTTTTTAGAACATTATGTTCTGAAGACACTCACCAGCTGGTACGATCTGGAACACGTAGGGGTCAGTCGGCCCACAGTGTTCATGCCACAACAGCTCAACGTCCCGTAGTCGCGCTCGCTCTGAGGCTTGTAGCTCAACTCACAGGCAATACCATTAACTGTGCTTTTAGAAGATAATACTCTGAAGACACTCACCAGCTGGCACGATCTGGAACACGCAGGGGTCAAGCTGTCGGCCCACAATGTTCATGCCGCGACAGCTCAACGTCCCGTAGTCGCGCTCGCTTTGTGGCTTGTAGCTCAACTCACTCGTACTGCCATTCGCTGTGCCTAAGGAGCATAATAAAAGTGAGAGTTAAAAAAATACTACCTGACTTCGCAACAGCATAGACGGGATTATATATTTTCATTTTCGTAAGTTCACAATTTAACATTAAACGTCTTTTAGAAGTTTCGTCTTAGAAGCTATGTCGAGATTAGTTTAGTAATACTGGGCTTAAAACAATGAGTCTTGTTTCAACTGCTAATTAAGTTTTGTGTTAATTTGTTCCGAGCAGAAGGTAAAGTTATGTTCAGAGATAGATCATTGTTTTAGTAATTGTACCTACTAGCGTTCCCACCCAATAAGTTTCGAGATGAAGAGTAGGCTCCATGTGCAAATCTATGTAGATTGCTAGAATATTTAGTACCACGGTACTTATATCCTCAAGCCAAATTGTGTTCATAAACTACAATTCGTGTTGATAAGGATGGGAAATCATCAAATGACTTCTTCTGCTCTGGGTGGAGCGGAAGGGCGTGTCAGACTCTTACTGACTAAAACCCATCCTTTGCGTTCCAGGGCCGCGGTGACTCTGTCGAACAATTTCCGCAACCCTGGCAGGAATAGCATACCATGATGTGGTATTTTTACAATCACTGTTTTATTTCAATTCGTCATTTATGGTTTGCCATAGTATTGCTGTAGCACAAAAATACCAGTCAATAGAATAGGAGAGAACGAAATTCACTGAAAAAGTTGCTGTTGTGAATATCCTAAAAGGTGGCACAAACGGGATCTGCAGTCTGTAAAAAAAGTACCGGGACAGTCCGCTAGTACCAATTATTATATATTATGTACCTACTTTGAGTATTGTCATTGTAGAGCTTGTGGCTTAAATTAACAGCACACGGTTGTAATTTGAAGAGAACAGTCGTTACGAATCATCAGATCATCAAGAAAATCTGGCACCACTCCTGTCAAGTGACTAAATTGTGGAGGTCAAATCTAGGCAGTATTCAGCTGCGTCCGGTTACACTAGAAGCCGACCCCAATAAAAATATGTAGCTGGGAAAAGACTAGGCTGTTCATTGAGAGATCATTGTCTACTAAATCTTATTTTGGCAGGCTCTTAGTCAGTCCCTTATAATGAAGATGAAGCACACAATAAACCCCCTTTCTAATGCGTAGGTACTTACCGGTGGGCACGCCACAATTGCGGCGGTAAGGCCCCTCTTTGAGGAGTGGCTGGAGAGGCGCCACGGCGTCCTCACCTTCCGCCTGACGCAGGTACTTACCGGACACGGCTGTTTCGGGAGGTACCTGTTTCGGATTAAGCGGGAGGACACGCCCGGGTGTCAGCACTGTGAGGATCGCCCGGAGGACACGGTGGAGCATACGGTGGAGGTCTGCCCTGCTTGGGCGGAGCACCGCCGTGTCCTC